>JASDQU010737124.1:45564-82509 GCA_032191745.1 Picea mariana | reverse complement strand
TGTAGGAAAAGCGAGAGGACTCTTAGGCTTGAACAAATGAAGCAAAGGAAAGAGAAGAAAATGACAAAGGAAAAAAATAAGAAAGGACAAGAAAGAGGATTTAAAGAAATAAAAGAGAAATGAAGGAGAGAGTGATACAATAGTAAAGAGAAGGGAAACACAAGGACATGAATAAAGGTTGATGCAACAAATATAAGAATAAGTAAGTGAAGCAAGCTATAAATAAAAGTACTACGTGTTTTTAAGATGTAGATACAGTAAATCCATGAAGCATAACATCCCTACAAGTTTACTGGTCTTCCTTAATAATGTTTTAATGGAGAGAAAATGGTCTTAGTCATATAAGAAATTGAAAAGTTGAAATTGTATGTGCATGAGTCAAATGTTGATGTAATCCTGATGAGGCAAAGTGCATCCCATAAAGTTTGTGGTAATTAGAAATGACTTGGGGATGTAGAGTCATTCATGGAGAGAAGCTCGACCGTGGGTGGAATCGCTTATTTGAGATATCACACACCTATCAGAATGACTGATCTTAGTGATAAAGGAAGTTACGTAGATTACAAGTCATGAAAAAGGGACTTAATTAGGAGCCAAATGACCTTTGAGTGTGTGATAGAGTAAAGCAAACTATGAGATAGAATTTTACAATATGACAAGGAACTCATGGAAATGAGTCCATGAAGAAGATTTGTTCCTTAGCAGTCTAATGTAGGAACATCGAGAGCATGGTTACGGGTAAGAAAAAAACCCAAGATGAGGGTGATAATGGTGATGATGGAGGGGGAGTAACATGTACATGTATGAAGACTCATGATGGAAGAATAGTTGATGAACCATGTTCAAGAAAGAGCTTCCTAGAGAATTGATGGATACAATGACCGAAGACCCATGTATTCTAGTGGATGGCTACTCTTTTATATGGAATTCAATAATGTTTATGTTTTGCAAGCATAAGAAGAAGGTTGAAGATGAAGAAGACCAAATATTTCATAAGACAAAATATGTGAGAAGAGATGATGAAAAATGAATAAGTTCAAAGGACCTATGAAAAAGAGGAAGGGGGAGTATGAAAAACAACTCCTACTTAATGAATACCCATAATTTTGATTCTCAAATGAATAAATTATATGGTTTGTTATGAGGTAGGATAAATTCTAGAAGTCTATGTATGAGTGAAAGTTGAGGACAAGGAGAGATATTAGGGATGGAGATAAGTTGGGAGATTCATGGAAATATTTGAGGAGATATTGTGGAGAGATCATAGGATATGGTGATCCAGGTGGATATCAGTGGCCACCCACCTATTCCAATTGTCTCATCTTAGCAGTTTTGCAGTTTTGCAATTTTTTCCTAATTTTCATGTCTTGAACTTCTGGGGTTGTTTTGAGGCCCTAAAAAACGTTTTTAGGGATCAAAACATTTAAAATATGAATTGAGTCGAAGTTTGAAGAAATAATTTGTAGGCCTCGAATAGACCTTTCCAACGAGATATCATGCACCTAAAACAAAGATCGTATGCAAAAGTTATGACCCCAGAGAGTTGATGTACCAACTTACCTCAATGGGGCCCACATGACTTTTGGTGCTTCATCTCCTAGGGTTAGGTTTTTGGATTTATAGAGTTTTGGAATTTATGTTTATTGTAAAAATGATTTTATAGCCTCATTTTACTCATCTTCTTGCAAATGAGTGTAGTCATCACATCTCTTCTTAGAGATAAGTCGCCACCATTCTAGCAAGCTTGTTTTCAGTATGCATTTTATAGTTTCAACATATTTCTTTATTGAATAGAAGCCAATTTTACTGTATATTTGTTATTTTTCATGGTGTCTCTGTGTTAATAGTAATAATAATCTGTGTTCATTTCGTTCTGCTCATAAAATGCAGATCAATGGTATCATAGCAGTCTGCTCCTTATCGTTCTTAGTGCATGTCCCCGACGAGGTCAGGGTACAAAGAGTTGGTTCTCGAGCTTGTTTCTCTTGAGGAAAAGAGCTCTCAAATGCCAAAGAGAGATTCTATGGTGGGATAAAATAAATATGACAGGACAATATATCCTTTCAAAATGTTTCTCGAGGAAGCCCTCACGCAACAGAGGAACAAGATGATGGATAATTTTGTGCAAATCCTTCGATGACTACCAATATGCAATGCATGTTCCTCAAGTGGAGTCATTGCCCCCTTCAAGGTACAGATCAAATTTTATATTCCTATATATGAAGGTTAGATAGACATAGATTCTATGGAAAAATGGTTGAATCTTCTAGAAGGGTAATTTTTTGTCCATAACTTTTCGAATAGAGAAAATATTTCTTTTGCACTCCTCAAAAGTCGTCCCCCATGTCAAAGGTTCCCCCATGTCAAATATTGGTGGGAGACTTTCTTTGAGAAAAAGGAAACAAAGGAACTGTCATTATTTACAGTCACACACACCTGGGAGTCGTTCATGGATGTTATTAAGGAACAATACTACCCTGTTGGAAGTTATGACAACCTATATACAAAATGGACCACATTGTGCATAAGAGGGAACAAGAAGTGCTAGATTTCACAAATATCTTCCATACATTGCAAACGTAGATAGGTATCAAATATTCTGAGTGACATATGGTGGTCAAATATCGCGGTGGTCTACATAGATACATCCAGGAAGAAATACATTTTTTGGACACCTTGTCCCTAGGTGCATCCTATCGATATTCCCTCAAAATAGAGCAGAAGCTTAAACAAAAGACACACAATTTTGGGTCTGGGAACCCCTCACAAGAGAAGAAAGGAAATGGTAGCCCCAACTCAGAAAAAAGGGAAGAGAAAAGACAAAAAACCTTAGGAAAACTAGTCTAAGCCACAACAAAAGGGACAATGGAAAGATGAAGAAACATACCTGGAAGTGGTATGAATTCCATAAGAGCCCTTGGCATAACACTACTAATTGCTGCTCAAAACAATCATTGGTGGTTGAGATGAAAGCCTCTAAATCAAATGCAGGTTCTGACTCTGATTCAGAACCATAAAAGGGGAGACAGATCATTGATGTGGAACTCAGTTCCATTGTTGCTACTGTTAGCACTATATTTGTATTGTCAAATTATGGCTTAAAGGGTGCTACAAGAATTTCTGAACCTTAGTAGCGTTTTCATCAAAATTTGATAAGAGGCACTATAGAAGTTTTGTTTGGCTCCTATATGTTGAAAAATGATTTCATTCCAAGGAAGTCCAAATTTTTAGGAGGTTCATTTTACACAACACATAGATTCCATTAGTTGCAGGCTCCATACTTTCAATACTCCACCTGAATTAGACGACTTCAGTTATGATTGTGGTACCACTGTAGACATACCTCTTGGGATCAAAATTGAAGTGTGTATGGGATTTATTTTTAATGTAATGGTTTATTAGTATAAACCTATAGGTTAGATGGATTGGCATGGATTTGGAATCTTCGTACAGGAAGAAGAATCCTTTCTTTAGAAGGCCATGTGAAACCAATCCTTGGCATAGTTTTCTCACCAAATGGTTATCACTTAAAAACTGGTCAAATTTGAACCAGAAGAGGGATATTTCTTGGTCACTACTTCATATGATAGTACTGCTAAGGTATGGTCAACACGAGACTTAAAATCCATCAAGACATTGGAAAAAAATTTCGATCTCGTTCATTCATTTTTCTATGTTTGTTAAGTTTTGGTGAAGGACGATTGGAATTTAAATTAGAATTTCTTGATAGACTATTATAAAACATTAACAGAGAATAGGAAAGTGATAACGACATTAAAGGAGAGGAAACCATCATAGGTGAATTATTTTCTTCCAATAGGGAGGACAAAAGAATTTTATTGTTTTGTCGATTTGATGTGTTTTCCAACCTTCTACAAAACCTATCAGATCTTGGCGCTAAGATTGTGTTTGGTATGTATAAAAATATTGATTGGTTTTTAGATTCCATGGTTCAAGAAGACATTTATGTTTATACAACTCAACAATATTGTTTGGAACATAAAAGTAGCAGGTAGCAATCTCCATACATCTTGTAGTGATCATCCCACTGAAGAAAAAGTCAAAGAGTCCTCGCTGTGCAAGTCCGTTGCACAACTGTGACAACGGAAATAGATCAATAGTCAAATCAACATTGGAATCAACATATACTCATCTCCAGTTGTGCCAGGTGGTGTATATCAACTCCAAATTTGATAACATGTGGCGATCATAATAGATTTTCTCATGAAAGATCTAAAACATAGATTGGTCATAAAGTTAGCTACCTGTTACACATTTGGTAGCGCCAACCAACATTCAAGGTGACATATTATGCCAGATCCTTTGGAGAATTTGCAGTGATCCCAAATCTCAGGCACAAAGATAGCAAACATTGAATCAATTCACACTTTCAATGGTTGTTTATGATTGAAGGGAGAAAATTATCATGTAGTTGCATAACCATCCCATATTTCAAGAGATTTTTTCAAGTTGAAAACATAGCACATGGTAGACAATAAAAAATCAAAGGATATTTCCAGAAATTCATGGAAAGTCGGAGCAGATAGGTGGTAGTCAAAACCATATCCAGGACACATAGCAGAAAATCAAGGAAATTTTCATTTTTAGATTAAATGGCTCGAGATTGAAGGAACAAGATCATCAAATTATTGGTGACAAAGCATGGCAGGCATAAATTGTGGCATTTGATTCTAGCATCTGCTCGATTCCTTGCAACAACTTGATATTTTCTTTTATTTTTAGTTTTTTTGTTAGATATTTACTCTAGAAGTTTTGTAATAGTTAATAATCTCAATTTTCTATAAAGTCTATGATTTGTAATGTAAAGGGAAGAGAGGATTTAGTCTAAGGGACTGAGGGAGAGTTGAGGATGAAAACTTGATATATTATTTTTAAAACCTTTTTTCTCACCAGAACTCTATGTAAAGATATCAGCTGCAAATAAATCCAATGGTCGGTTTCTTCTCTAATTATGTATAAATCATTTTTTTCTTGTTCCTTTGCTGGAATAGGCTATACTACTATCGAATATACGTACACATTTTCTTTGCTGTGAAGGTTGTTTTGTAGGGTATGTTGTAACCTTTTCCACAGAGCTATTTTAGTCTTTAATTCATGTTTAGAAAGGTTTTCTGAATGTTGAATTATTCCTCTATTGTTAGACATATTGAAGAACGTGATGTTTTTTTATTATCTTACAGTTTTGTTTCTCATATTTCTTCATCACATCCCACTATCTCATTTTTCTTATCTAGGTTTTATTAACCCAATCTGTTGCATATAGAAAATTGGAACAAAGAGCCTAATCACAAGCCTCCATCTTTGATCCTACCAATCTCAAACATTTTAAATCTAAACCCTATTGAGCATTTTTGAAGCAAGGTGTGCTAGGCTTGAATCAATTGCAATCTTGAGTCGACTTCTAACACTAACATATTTTGGCGCCATTGCCAAGGACATAAATGAAGTAATCTTCTCGGGGATAATGAAATTGATCAGATTCTCTTCTTGATGGTGAACACGAAGTGAACACATATATCATATTGCATATCATTAACCTGAATACTCCACTCCATAAAGGAAGAACCTATTGGAGAATTCACTAATACGGGAGAACAATGACCATGGAATCTATCTTGGCTCGAAGGTTCACACCTCTCAATTTTTCATATGTTCTTGGTTTTCCTAATCCTGTACCTTCTCTCTCAGAATGCACATAATTTATTCCTATTTTTAGCGAAAAGGATGAGGATAATCCTGCACATCATGTAATCAAGTTTCATCAATACATGGATCAACTGAATATACATCATGAGGATGTATTGATGAAAATGTTAATGTATTCAATGGACGACTATGCAAGGAAATGGTACAAAACTCTTCATGCTTCTAGTATTTCCTCTTTAGAGAACTTTCATGATGTTTTTTTATTCATATTTCAAGAGAATTTACCCAGCCGAGAGACTTTTTGAGAATTGTTGTGAGGGATATGAATTATACACTCAAAATTTTGTAGATTATTCTTCTAGCAATGCAGATGAAGGGGATGATAATGTTGAGGAAGAAGAAGACAATTCATTATCAACTATATCTTCTTCTAATTTTGTTTTACAGCAGGAGGATTTTCAATAGTCAGATATTGAAGTTGATAACAATGATACTTTAGATGCATTTAGCATCAATCCAAATGTTTCTAATAGTAGTGATTATGATACGAAAGTTGTTTCAAATATATTTGAAGATCATATTGTTGATGATTGTATACATAAATATTCATCTTTGTCATCATAATTTTACCATGCTGCTCCATTTTATGATGAATATAGTGATGATGAGAAAGGATTAAATGTTTATGAAACATATGGAGGCTCATCAACTAACGAAACCTTATCTAGTTTTGATTTTCAGAAAAACTATGATCAACCATGTATTCATGTTACAACTGATAATAGTTATGAATTTGCTGTTCAAAATACCAATGAAGATCTCCTTATTCTTGATAAATCTTACAAAGAAATCATTGTTGAGAAAAGTTATTAGCATATTTCTCATGATATATCTTTCAAAACTCATCCTTTGTTTGATCACTATGAAAACAACGATGTTAAATATCAAGAACAAATTGATTCCTTTCTCTCAAAAGTCTTCAGATGTAATGGGCCATCATATGAAAATTATGGATCTGAATCACAAATATATAGTAAAGGAGATCAGGAAGAAACAAATGATCAGTTGATAATGCTTTTCTCTTTGTCAATTGTTGAGCAACAACAAGTTTTGTATAAGTCTCGAGATCCAGTTGCCATTTATATGGAGATGTTTTGCAGCGACAAAGTTCTCCCAGATTTTTATTTACGCTCTGCAGTGCTTGATTTCATGACCTTGCACAAAATTGGCGAATTTCAATTTGTTAGCCAACTGCTTCATTGACTACATTGGAAGTTCAGTTTTACATGAGTAGTTTATTTTCGCAGTTAGAATTAGGTAGTGTAGATAATAAGCTCGCTTCCCGAGCATTTGATTTTCAGTAGTCTGTTTTGTTTTCAGTAGAGTATTTTTAGGATTTGAATAAGTCGCAGAGGTTTGGAAGAAAGTTGATGACTCCATAGCCCAATGGATAAGGCACTGGCCTGCTAGTTCTTGGCAACTCACAGGGAGCATGCCATCCCTCGTGGATCCCATGTTAGCACTATATTCGTATTTCTTAAAGGGCACTACAAGAAGTTCCGAAACTCAATAGAGTTTTCATCAAAATTTGATAACATGCACTGTAGAGGTTTTGCTTGGCTCCTATATGATGAAAAACACTGGTTTTCTGGACTTTTTAGGCTCTTGGGTTTAAAAAAATTGGGTTTTTAATGTTACGGCTCAAATATACATTTCAAAATTTTAAATATTTTTTCAACTTTGGGTCATTTCCTCTAGTATTCCTAAACCTTGTTCCCATTTTAAACTTGTATTTTCTATCCTGGTGTCAAAATGTGTCAACTTCCTATTGTTCTCGTGTTGGTAAAAATATTGGATTTATAGCCAATTTGGCTCTCGACATTTATAAACATGCCTATTAAATTTTTATCAAAAATATTGACCCGAAGGCCAATCTCTAATTATTGAACTTAAGGCCACAAGTTGTCAGAGTCAAGCACCCGGGAGCTACACGAAAGATCAAGCACCAACAACTAAGACAAAGCCCAACGCACAAGGCACCAAGCATCAAGCGCAAGCCACAAGGAGAAGCCAAAAGTGAACACTACGCATCAACAGAAGTTGGAAACATCGGGGTAAATGAACTACAAGGTAAAGTGTTCTCCTCGTCGATGTGGGGTATATCCCACTGATATACAAAAATTAAGAAAAAAACACAGCGCCAAATATCTGAAGTAGAACTCGACAGCTATGAGAAGCATGTTTCCAATTGTCAATAAAATGCAGCATCCAGATGCTACAAGTGACAGTGCGTTGGAAGTTAAAGGTGCATTGGGTAAGCACCAAGCTCATATGTTAAAAGAACAACACAGTGCCCAAATTTTGCAAATGGAAAACACCATACTTGACATTAAATGTATTTGGTATGCTACGATGGGAAAATGCCAAGACAGTCCAAATTTTTAGGAGGTGCATTTTACATAACACATACATATTCCATTAGTTGCAGGTTCCAGACTTTCATTACTCCACCTGAATTAGCCAACTTCAGTTATGATTGTGGCACCACTGTAGACATACCTCTTGGAATCACAAACGAAGTGTGTATGGGATTTATTTTTAATTTAATGGTTTATTAGTAGAAACATGTAGGTTATATGGATTGGAACACATTTGGAATATTCGTACAGGAAGAAGAATCCTTGCTTTAGAAGGCCATGTGAAACCAGTCCTTAGCATAGTTTTTTCACCAAATGGATATCACTTAACAACTGGTCAAATTTGAACCACGGGAGGGATATTTCTTGCTCACTGCTTCATATGATAATACTTCTAAGGTATGGTCAACACGAGACTTCAAATCCATCAAGATATTGGCAAAAAATTTCGAGCTCGCTTCATTCTTTTTTCTATGTTTGTTAAGTTCTGGTGAAGCAGGGTTGGAATTTAAATTTGAAGTTATGGACAGACTGTTATAAAAAATTAATAGAATCATCAGAGGAAAGTGCTAATGAAATTAAAGGAGAGGAAACCATCATAGGTGAATTATTTTCTTCCAATAGGTAGGACAAAAGAATTTTATTGTTTGGTCGATTTGCTGTGTTTTCCAACCTTCTACAAAACCGGTCAGATCTTGGAGCTGAGATTGTGATTGGTATATCTAAAAATATTGATTGGTTTTTAGATGCCATGGTTAAAGAAAGATTTATGTTTATACAACTCAACAAGATTGTTTGGAACAATTTTTTTTTTCACGACTTCTCTGTAAAGATATCAACTACAAATAAAGTGAATGGTCAGTTTGTTCTCTAATTCTGTGTAAATCATCTTTTCTTGTTCCTTTGCTCAAATATTCTATGCTGCTATAATTCTGTGTAAATCATCTTTTCTTGTTCCTTTGCTCAAATATTCTATGCTGCTATCGAGTATACAAATGCATTTTCTGTGCTGAGAACGTTGTTGTGTAGGGTATGTTGTAACCTTTTCCACATAGCTATTTTAGTATTTAATTCATGTTTAGAAAAGTTTTATGAATGTTGAATTATTCCTCTATTGTTAGACATATTGAATAACATGATGTTTTTTTATTATCTTACAATTTTGTTTCTCATATTTCTTCATCACATCCCACTATCTCATTTTTCTGATCTAGGTTTTATTAACCTGATATGTTGCACATAGAAAATTGGCACAAAGAGCCTAATCAAAAGCCTCCATCTTTGATCCTACCACTCTCAAAAAATTTAAATCTAAACCCTTATTGAGCATTTTTGAAGCAAGGTGTGCTAGGCTTGACTCAATTGCAGTCTTGAGTTGACTTCTAGCACTAACAACTACCACCAAGATCCATCACGGTGAACCTGATGAGCCAGAGGAAGGAAAACACCTCTTTCATTCATAGATGTAGGTGAAATGAACCCCACTACACTTCATCGTTGATAGCAGTATCCATAAGAACCTCATATAAATGGAGTTCGTCAAGCAGATGACCTTTCTGACAACAGTGCACCCCCATCCCTACACCGTCGGATGGCTCCACTAAGGAAGTGATCTTTGCGTTTGCCAACAATGTCTCCTGACCTACAACATCAAGCCCTTCAAAGATGAGGTATTTTGTTCTCCCCTTGAAGTTTGTGATGTTCTTTTGGGCCAACCTTATTTATGGAAACACCATGCTATATATGAGTCTAGGCCTCGCAATGTTATTATTACTTTGGACATAAAATTGTACAGGATACCTGAGGTAGTCCCACCTAGTGCCATTTCCTTGATCTCTGCCAAACAATGCAGGAAGGTCATCTCTCGGACTGAGGAGTTTTTATTCTTCGTGATTCATTCTCAGAGTGAGAAATATTTCAGCCACATCCATGGCCTCCTTGGCCGACCTCTCCATGTAGTAGGATCAAGTGGATGAAGAGTATAAAGACATCTTATCCTCACCTACTGGGGTACCTTTGCATTATCAGGTCAAGCATTCCATCGATCTGACCCCCAGTGCATCGCTACCCAATGGGCCAGTCTCTCACCGCTCTTTGTTATAAAATGAGGAGATCAAGCGTTAGATCTAATAACTACTCCAAAAGGGGAACATCTGACCTACATCATTGCCTTGTTGAAGCCCAATCATGCTTGTGCAGAAGAAAGACAAGACATGGAGACTCTGCATTGATTATCGTGCCCTAAATAAAATCACAGTCAGAAACTAGTACTCGATTGCTCAAATCGATGATCTCCTTGATCAGCTCAAGGGGGGCAAATGATTTAGTAATATTGATCTAAAGTATGGCTACCATCAAGTCCCAATAGCATAGACAGATGTATGGAAGACTATCTTCAAATCAAAATAAGGAATTTTTGAATGGCTAGTCATGCCCTTTGGTTTGAAAAATTCTTCAACAACTTTCATGAGGATGATGGACGATATCTTATGGCCTTTCACAAATTATTTTGTAGTGGTTTATACGTATGACATCCTCATTTACAACAAGAGTTGGGCAGGACACTTCCAACATATTCAATAGGTTTTGCACACTCTACGACAACACAAGTTGTATGCCAACTTGGAAAAATGCTCCTTCGACATGGATAGGGTCTAGCACCTAGGATACATTGTTGATGAGCATGGTGTGCATGTGCATTCAACCAAGATCTAGGTCATCTGTGACTGGCCAATCCTAACCACACTCAATTAACTTCAAAGCTTCTTAGGCCTTGCCAATTTCTATAACAGGTTGATGTTGGGATTCTCCCATATTACATGGGTCCTCATCCAAGTAACTAGGGGTGGTGGTAAGAAAAATTTTGTGTGGGGAATGTCCCAATAACAAGCATTCAATGATTTGAAGCAACACTTGTTCTTAGCCCCAATTCTTTCATTACCTGACCTGCAACATCCCTTTGATATTGAGACATATGCTTCAGACTATGCTTTGGGTGGAGTTCTCACTCAGCACGACCACCCTGTGGCTTATCATAGTGAAACACTATAAAATTCCATTCATAAGTACCCTACTTACGATAAAGAAATTTACACCTACTGCCAGTGGAGGAATTACATTCTTGGGAAGGAGATAGTCATCCACACTAATCATAAGTTGTTGCAGTTCATGTAGACACAAGGAAAATTGTAGAATGACCACCATCATAAGTGGTTCACATACTTGAAAAAATTCCAACTCAAAATCAAGTATAAGACAAAAAGTACCAATCACGTCGCTTATTTCCTTAGCCGACCTACAGTCACGACACTCACCATGGTGCTAGAATATTACGGCCACAAGACCTCCGGATGGTCCCAAATCTATGATAAAGATCATGTCTTCTCCACCACCTACCATATGTTGGGCACAAACACAATTGTCACTAATTTCCATCTTTAGGATGAACTACTATGCCATATGGGCCATCTCTACATTCCATCAAGTGAGCGAGAAAAGATGATTTGGGAATCCCACTATAGCCAAGTGGTAAGACACTTCGACATCGAAAAGACATTGGTATTTTTGCAACAACATTTCTACTGGTCGAAACTTCGACAAGATGTCAACAAGTATATTAGGTCCTTCACTGCTTGTGTTATTTCCAAATTGACCACTAAGAAACAAAACCTATACACCCCTCTTCCTACGCCTGACAAGCCCTAGGAGTCCATATCAATGTACTACATGTCAAGCCTTCCATCCACTAAGAAGATAAATGATTGTGTTTTTGTGGTTGTTGATTGCTTTTCCAAGATGGTGATTTTGGTCGCCTACAAGAAGAGCATCACATCAGAGGCCACTGCCAAGCTCTTCTTTGAACGAGTGTGGGTAAATTTTGGGATACAAAAAACCATTATCTCATATTGGAACAACTATTTCCTCAACACATTCTGGTTGAGCCTCTGGTCACTTTTGGACACCAGGCTCACTAAATCACTTCCTTCCACCCCAGATGGATGGCTAAACCGAGGTCGTCAACCAAATGACTGTGCATATCCTACGCATGTACAATTCCAATCACCCCCACACATGGGATGATATTCTTCCTATGTTCATCACAGCTACAATAGATCCATACATAGCTCAACCAACCACATCCCCTTTCAGGTGGGGTTAAGATTTCAACCATTGGGTCCCATGGATGTTGCACTACCCCTTGCGAAAACCTAGGCAAAATCATCCCATACTAAAACTGAAGCTAACAAAGATACCCGGTTCATTGAGCGGATCCAACACATATTCCAATAGGTTCAATATATTTTACAAAAGTCCAATGCCAAGTACAAGCAGTGTCATGATCGACATCAGGTGCCACACAAGTTTCGGGGTGGGAGACAAAGTTTGGTTGCACTTGTGGAAAGAACGCCTTACAGGGCCCCATTGGAAGCTTCGTCCACTCTACTATGGACCTTACACCATCACCAAGGCTATGGGTGACAATTATTTTAAGCTCAACATTCCCCCCTTCCTTGGCTTGCACCCAGTGTTCAATGTGAATCTCCTTCAACCATATTTCCCACCATTATTGGACACTTCAGAGATAGGAAAATGATTGACACAAATAGATATCAACCATTACTGCATGGAACAAGCATCCGCTGATTATATCGTGGACACATAGGTCAAGGGAACTCGCTCGCAGAGGATCCAACTTTATCAGGTTGTCAAAGTAGGGAAACTCCTACACCAAGGCAAGTGGCTCACCTGGGGCCAAATTCAACAGAAATGTCCTCATCTGATGGGGGAAATCAATGCAATGGAGACCATTTCTTACTAAGGGGGGATGATTGATCTAGGTGGATATCGGTGGCCACCCACCTATTCCAACTGTCTCATCTTAGCCATTTTTTAGTTTGATAGTTTTTTCCTAGTTTTCGAGTCCTGAACTTCTGGGGCCATTTTGAGGCCCTAAACAACATTTTTATGGCTTGCCACAGTCAAACTATAGGTGGACTCATATTTTGATGGAATAATGTGTATTCCTTGGACAGAAATTTCCAATGGGCTATTGTGCGCTTAAAACAAATATCGTATGCAAAAGATACGACCCCGAGAAGTTGATGTATCAACTTACCCCAACGGGGCCCACATGAATTTTGGTACTTCATCTTCTAAGGTTTGGTTTTTGGATGTATAGGGTTTTTTCATTCATTTTTATTGTAAAAATTATTTCAGAGCCTCATTGTACTCATCTTCTTGTGAATAAGAGCAAATGTAACATCTCTTCTTAAAGATAAACCACCACCATTCTAGCAAGCTTGTTTTCAGTCTGCATTTTACAGTTTCAACATATTTCTTTATTGAATAGAAGCCAATTTTACTGTATCTCTATTATTTTTCATGGTGTCTCTATGTTAATAATAATAATAAGAATAATCTATGTTCATTTCATTATGCTCATAAAATCCATATCAGATGGTTATGGAGATAGTTATGGATTTAGTTGAACTATTATCTAATTGTGACATAGTTGTTATGGTCACATATTATTATATAAAGGGAACATTTGTATAATAGTGGACACACACAATATTGATGTTTTAATTAAAAAATTCCCTTTGGGGGATCATGAGGAAATTCTTGATGTACCTTGCTTTATTGAGTTTGCATAAGAAAGTGTGTTTATAGGTTAGAGTGTGGTGGCTACATCTATTTTCCACTAATCTACCCTACCCAAGTCGTGGCATAGAACTTGCCAACATTCACAACTGCAACATCCCTACTAACCACCATCTAGATTGTTTTTGGATGATCCCTAACACACTTCTTTTGGGATTTTATTTCACCCTCAATAGATCTAGGCTCAACACCTAGATAATTCTCCACCTTACCACCCACTTCCAATGAAAACTATGGAGGGGGCTTGAGTACCGACAAAGAGGGTTTGAAGGAATGAATGACATCATTACTCTTGCACCTTGAATAATCCCCCACCTTAACAACTGAATCATTTCTCAATACCTCCATATCAATGGCTACCACAATGCTGTTACTCTTTGCATTAGGTTCTTCCCGGGGAAAACCCCAAGGCCCATACGAAAAATATCCACTAAAGAATTTGGACTGAGCGCTGATTGTTTGGAATTTATGAGAGCTAAATTCATATTCTACCAGCTCAACGTCTGATCCTTCCATCACCATGTGGAACCCTCATCAAATGAAATCCTAGACATAAAAGTACCATGGAAAATGCCTTTTTGATCACCATCCAAAGGAGCTGCATAGGAAGAGAATATGCATCATTGCCAAAGTAGAAAAAGGAAAAAAGGGGGAAAATTTTGATTGGAAAGAGACAAAACCTCAGGCTTGTGACCATCATAATTGTGTCCCTCGAACCTCCTAAAGTGAAACATTGCACTAATCACTTTGAAAAACTATTTAGCATGAAAAAGTAAAAAAAAAAAATTAGAAAGTGAATATTAAAAAGAATACGAGTAATAAACTGCAAGGAAATACAAAAGAGCTCATTCAAACTTCCAAGCAATCGCTTGTGGAAATATAGAAAATTATAATGCTCAAGTTAAATTCACTATTGTACAAGGTGAAGTACATTGCTAATCACATAGTTTATATGATATAAACATTGTATCTTATTTGAAAGGTATCCATTGTACACTTCCAAACATTGAAATATATCCAATAGAAACCTTTTCAACTATATATAAAAATAATAATAAAAAAATAAAAAATCCTCTACGGTAAAAATACTTAAACAATAGATTCTAATTCATGAATACAAATATCTGAAACCATGGAACCATCCTTCACTCTCACTTGTGTTGAAACATCATCAATGAAAAAAATTAATTGTGATATCTTTTCATTCAATGAATCATGAGTGGTCTCCTAGATATCTTCATCTTCATCCAAAAATTTCATCATATCCTTCATCACTAATGATTTGGTAATCTTAGGTACAAGTAACCAAGTGCACCAAACAACACCCCACCCAAAGAAATCCAACAATAAAATCACTTGCTCCACTTTCTCTGTTGTCACAAAGTTTAAAGAAGTCAGAGATGGATCCATCATTGCCATTTGTTTTTATTCATTTTGATTTTGGCAACAAAAATTGTTATGGTAAAAGATGCTTAAACGCCTTTACAAATACAACATGCAAGAACATGAAATGTTGTTTTGATTTAATGCTTATTTAGGCCTATTTTGGAGATTTTGTGAACAAAAGAAGAGGAATTTTCCTTTGGACAAGGTTTGACCAACAAAGGATTTTCTATTCTTAGCTTGTTTAAGCTTACCTTTAGTTTCTAAATCATATGTTTCCTATAGTTTTTAGAAGCACCTAGGACAAGTAGTTAACACAATTTTTACTTTTACTTTGAGGTGTTTCATGCTATTTTGAAAAGCAGTGACATAAATGGTAGCATGGAGGGTGCCTCACTTGTGGAATTTACACTCTCTCACTCACCTCTTCTTAACATAGATAAGGGATGAGGAGGAGTTACATGGGGGTGCTTCCACAAAGTCTATCTTTTTTCCCTACCACTATTACCATTTCTATCACCATTTCTGTCATTAAACCTACCGATTGTTAGTATAGGTAGCATGAGGGTTACTATTATTAGAAAATTTGAGAAGTTACAATTGGAGGAGTTACAATGATATATTATTTGGAAATGAGTGTGCCCTATTGGAGAGAATATCCCCTTGCAAGTTACTTTCTTCCTCACTACTGTCTAGAGAGACATTAAATGAAGCCTTCCTTTCTTATTCTATAGAGCTAGAGGATACATTCTTAATATTTATAGGAATCCTAGAGCCAATAGTGTTCTTTCAGTAGATAGCATCTGGACACAATGTTGGTATATATTCAAAGAACAAAATTTCACGATTCAACTGGTTCAAAATCGTGGAAGAAACCATGGAGGACCAAGGCCCTAGTATTGTAGCCATGCTGTGATATCTCAATGTTACAACCAATATACTTTATTTCCCAAATATTGTGCCTCCATCTCTTGCATTACTGTCACTTATTCAAAGTCTAGCCATGGTTCTTTAAGGATGATTGTTCCAGTAAAATTCATGCAGTAAAACATCATAATTTAATTCTATATTTTTTTGTTAGTCCCATAATGTTTTCCCAAAGGCTCTGCTCTTGCAACCAGTATATGATATCATAAGTAACATTCATTCCTCATGAGGCTACCCCAAAGTTCTCTACCTGGTCACCTAATCTTGTTCTTCGTGGTCCTTGAACATAAATCTCATCTGAGAATACCTATAATTTTCAACACATTCACTTTACTTAKTAAAAAAAAGTATCAAGTTTTCTCARTAYGTTTGCAAATACCAAAGTTACAAGGAAAAACAATCCACCTTTCTAAATCAACTAGATAGTTAKTAATAATTAGATTMAGATTTTAAGTCCAATGTTTAGATGAGGAGTTGTCAAAGTTACTATACTTACAAATAGAGAAAGAAAGTTTGGAAAATAATTATTAAAGCATACAAGTTCTACCATTTTTATAACCTTGGTTTGAACATTTGATAGCATGTGAAGGGTTTACTAAAGCATTAAACATTTGATAAGAATGATTATGAATACCTATTGTTGTTTTTAACATTGTATTGATGTAGTCAAAGTGAAAGGATTGTAGACTATTATGATTCCATTGGATATCAATATTAGGCATGGGTTGTAATTTGTTAGGGTTCCCTTTTGCTCATAGCTTCACTGTCTATTGCAGAGAGATCAACCACTTTGGTTGGGTTATTTGTTGGGTCGTATAATTACAAGGTTTGGTCCTACATTTTTCCTAGTAGCTTCTATGAGTTCCATAATATTGGAGTCATTTCATAAAAATAAATGCAAGAGAATTTATTTTTTTCTACATTAGAAGGTCTAACTGATCACTGTGTCTTCTCACTAAAAGCATAAATCTAGAGAAGGGTATGGAAATTTTCAATACTGCCAGATGATGAGGAAAGTCTATTTGTTTCTTCAGGTAAATGACTAATACACTTCTATACATATAGAAATTGATTGCTTCACATAAAATATGCAAGACAAAGAAGAACAGTTTAATCATATGTCAACATAAGGAAGAAAGAGGTAAATTTTCCATTTTCCTCTTATTAAGTACAAGGTTTCTTAGAATACATATATAATACTGCTGAGAGATTATAGGATGCCATTTTTCTTTTCTTTGTCATCCCATCAATAGATTTTCCTTCCAACACCAATATATGCACAAACCAATAACCCTTAAAAACTCTGTCGGGGTTAAGTCTAGACAATATCAGGAGTATCCCAATTAACCAATAGTTAGGTATGAAACCAGATTTAGGAAATGATGTAAGTTTTTTCCAAATATGATAGTTGTTTGAAAGGGAAGAAAATATGTCTTGTTTTGTAACTACATCTATTTTCATTCAAAATCCTAGGACATGATTTGTAAGGAGAGGAGAATTGCAGAAATGGTACCAATACCAGAGATGAGCTTATGGGGGCTTGGACTACATTAGTGTTTGTTGTTAGACTGTCAGTTTCTGATCTTCATGTTATGGGAGACTCCATGATCGTAATAGAGTGGATCAATAGGAAAGGTGACCTCAGGGGGGAAATTCTGGAGGCGTGGAAGGAAATAATTGCATAATTATATCCACTTTTCATATCTATCACCTTTTCGCATATTTCTAGGGAGGTGAATATTGAAGTTGATAGACAATAAAAAGAGGACCTTTTTTGCTGTAGCCTGCCGCAGGAGTATAGCATACACCTTATGGATGGATGGACAGGAGGGCCCTCCTCAGTTCATTTCTCTTTAATAGCTATTTTTCCGATCTTTTTGCATTTCACTGACTATGGTCTCTTTTGAACTGGAACTGGTGTTTATCTACCAGTTTTTTCTTGAATACGTTGTAGTTTTTGTTATGATTGCCAGCCTTGGCTTTTTTATTTTTTAGACATTTTCTCTATGTTGCCCTACCTGGACAGTAATGGTTATTTTTTCCATTTCCAAAGTGGAAAGACACTTGTAAAAAATTATATTATGCTTAATATAAAGTGAAATTTTCTTTTGGAAAGGAGAGGAGAAATATTCAAAGATTAAATCATTCTAGTGTTCAATGGAATTGATTAAGGACATGTTTCTTTTAGTGGATCAGAGAGTCAGTAGAAAGATACTAGATTCATTGTCATTAATAAAATCAAAACAATATTGAAACTATTGTAGTAGAAACAAAGATTTTTGAATCCCAATCAATCATTTAATCCTCATTGACACTCATTACTATTATGAACAAAACAATTTCCAAACAATTAATAATCATCATGGAACATATCTATTCCAATGAGTAGCTTAAAAAATAGCAAAATACTGCAGTGAAACACAATTGTACCAATTTCTTGAATCTTATAGATCTTCCTTGCAGGTTGTTTTTAAAACCTCACCCTTATAGTTCAGAGAATCTTCATGAATTTTTTATCTAGGATTTACATGCAAAGAATATACGTGAATGTATGAAAGTGAGAATTATTAAAATTCATCATTTAACAGGAAGAAAAGACGGTTTTTTTCCTTCACCGTCATCTCTTTCAATATATGTACACCCTTATTAGTCCCTGCCTAAGGCGTAGAGGGACTATAGCGATCAATAATTCATTGACTTTATATTAGTTTGTCGTTTGATTACAATTTTTTGCATAATCTCTATTGTTCGAACTAGAGAACTAAAAATGTTATTTTTTGTATAATAAAAAAACCCTTATATGTCATGATCTCATTGGATAATAGATTTGAGGTCTTATTGCTAGATTCACTATTCCCAATTTTTTATATGTTGGCATATCCAAAGTTTTTATCATCTACGGTCTTTTTGAATTTGTACTATTCATATTGAAATGTTTAGATATCCAAAGTTTTGAGCATGGATGGTCAGTTTTTTATTAGTTGACTTCATATTACTTTGTCCTCTCAATAAAAAAAAATTTCATAGTCTCCATTGTTCGAACTATTGTTATTATTATTATTTTGATTTTTATTTATTATTGCATACTTAGAGAGGCATTTTCATTATTGTGTATGTAAACAAGCCTACCACACTGCATTATTTCTTAAATGTTTGCACAGCGTGAGGCCCTTCAACGGTTCTGACATCCTTAAGTATTTACCTAACATGCCTCACAACCTAAAATGTTTACTCAACAGACATGTTACAATACAGTTTCCTTCGATTTTTGGTTACAATCTTGTCTGCAGTGAATTTGGGAATATTGTTCTTCACGAACATTACTGGTTCACTGGTTGATGCTTGCTTGTTGGTTCGTTCGATGCTTGTTGTTGTTGTTTGATTAAAAATTTCAAAGTTGAGGTCCTCCAGCTGTAGTTGGACCTCTTTTTGCTTGTTCACTGGTTTGTTGTTTGCTTCTTGATCTTGTTTGCTTCAAATTTTCAAGGTTGGGGTCTTACATCCGCAATTGGACCCGTTGTTGTAGTTTGCGTGGTTTTGAGCTACGCTTTTGTCATTCCTTGTTCAAGGGTAAGTTTTGGTGCCATTTTTTCGTTTCTATTCCTTATTTTTTGTTTACTATTTGCATCTTGCAAGAAATAATACTAAGAATCCCTAGGTCAAAATCCTCTTGCAAAACATCTTTCTGTGTGACTGCTATGACCAAAGAAACAGTCGTCTGTTGTTGTCTTGTCCTTTTTATTGAACGTCAATGTTCTATACAAAACCCACCTCCATCACATCCATAGTGACATATAAAAAAGAAAATCGTTTTTTTCTCCTCATTTTTTCTGGTCCTGAAAACCATACGTTTGGTGCATTTTCCCCAGTCTGTTCCCTTCCAAAATGTGTTGTTCCCCTTTGAATGTCAATGATGGACAAAGAACCCACATCTGTTGCAACCATAGTGAAATATAAAAAAGAAAATCGAATGTTCTCCTCATATTTTATGTTCGTGGAAACCATACGTTTGGTGCATTTTTTCGAGGTTGTTCCCTTCCAATCACATATGCCAACTTCCACGTCCTGGATATCATGCCATATCTCTTTCAAATATAGCAATGCAAAGGGGTTTAGAAATCAAATTCAGAGTTGTCATTGCGGAGAAGGCATCTTCCAGGACCTTGTGACAGGGTATTCTTTTATTCTCTGAATCAAAAACCTCGTCCACCTGTTGGTTTTATGTTGTCCTTTATGTATTGCAAAAAATATCCTACCACTAAAACAATTATAGGATGCACATGTGGAATAGGTTCAAAAATGATATGCCTTGAATAATCAGTCTTTGTGCTGAGAAAATTTATAGTGTTATCTCATTTGCATTGTCACTTATGTTTGGTTCACTATTCATTGTATGTTTGTTTGTTTGTCATATGTTGTAGAGACTAGGGGGATTGAATTTGACAAGAAGAAGGTTGAAGGATACATAGTGGAATTGGTATGCAGTTATGCACTTATAGTTTTCTTTTTTATTTTTTTCTCTATTTGCATATTATCTGAATATAGCTAAGAAACATATTGAAAATCACAACTTAAGAGACAAAGAAAGTAATAGATGTTGAGTCCTATGAAATAGATACCGACTCCATTGTACATGAAAACATTGACCAAGTATTTCATAGAAATGGTCTTTTTAGATTGGATGCATTCTCGTATACTGTAGGAGATTTCCTCTTCGATGCATTTAAAGTTCTATTGCATTTCCGTTATTCCTCGGCCGACCTGCACAATGGATTGATAGTTTATTTCTTGGGTTTTTTAGAAAATGGAGACGTTGTGGCATTGGAGTCGTGTCAATACGAATTGGCATCTGATTTTCTTTTCTAGTTGCATGGAATACATGATGTCACTATGTATTTTTCAAAGATGCGGTTGTCTACATCTGCAATTCTTCCTGCACATGAGAGGGGACTTTGGGGAGATACATTTTGTATATGGTGGCTATCTAAGTGGTTGAATATATCAATTGGAATATGGTCATTGACAAGAAAAACAAGATATCTACTATTCAACAAAACTGCATCTAGTGATCCATATTGCATCTTGTTCCATGATGCCAATTCTGTCATTGGTCATTATGAACCACTACTCTATAGAAAATTATCCATATGCAATCTTGGAGGAACTCATATTTACTTGTCCCTCATTTGCAAATAACTTGAATCACATTGGAAACAAATTATGCATCATATACACTTCCATGGCTTGCACATAGCAACAACTATTGCATCTAGTTGTGGAGATATTATGTTCAATGCAATTTACTATTTGGTAGAAACAGAGTTTGATGTGAATTCACTTCATCTTTACATTGCACAATCCTTTTGCAATGCAATTATAGGTGGAAGCCAACAGGCTTTTAGCTTCTTGCATCAACACCTTTTACCATATCTCCTAGAAAGTATGCTGACAATTGGAAGTTCGCAACAATACCTTGTAAACATGGCACTTCCAAATGAGAAAGGAAATGTAGAGGGTGGGAGATTTTGTTTGCAATGGATATCTATCATATTCAGAGTAAATATCCAAGTCTGGTCAGCCCTATCAGATGATACTTTCCATTCCTATTGTATTGATTCAAACTATGATCAAAAAATTGAAATCATTGCGTTGAAAAATAGATATGCCACATATCCATTATCAACCTTTGATGAGAAATACTAATAAGTCCATTGTCCATGCCACCCAAACTGCATCGAATCTGCAGAAGCGTCACTTGCTATTTAATGAGAATGAAACTCGTCCCAGTTGTGATGAGGCCATACATATCTTAAACAAAAAACGTAGACTAACTTATCACAACTTGAAAAATTTCATACATGAGAGAAAACAATACATTGGTAGTATAAGAAAGACTACCAATTCAGGATCTAGTGTCCATGCCACCCAAACCGCATCGAATCTGCACAAGCGTGGCATGCTATTTAATCAGAATGAAACTCATCCCAGTTGTCATGAGATCATCCAGAACTTGAACAAAAAATGTAGACTAACTTATCACAACTTGAAAAAGGTCATACATGAGAGAAAAAAATGCATTGGTACGCTTCCTTCTAGACAAAAACTCACATATCACAACCTAAAAAAAATTGTTTGTGCACAACACAATCACATTTTCGCATTTTCTGTTAAACACAAACATCACATGTCGAATGAAAAAGAACATCACAGCTTGCATCATCGATATGGTGAGGATGCAATGCTCATAATAAATGTTGATTCCACCTCCAACATGGCTTGTCAACAAGTGAACTAGTTTCTAGTGGCAAGCATAATTTAACCTACCACATCTTGAAAAAATATATACATGAGAGAAATAGGTACATCCACATATCCTACAATGGTCATGGTACTGACTGAGAGGAAAAAATCACATTTCATGGGCTAGAGCCAACACCATGCACTGCTAGCAATGAAAACCAACAAACGCTTTCTACACATACTTGTCTAGGGAAGAAATATGCAAAACATATCTATATGAAACAAATTAAAGACACTCCTTCCATTGCATGTGCAATTTGCGATCAATTGAATTTTGCAAAAAACACTAAGTCTTTCACGCCTGATTTGGAAGAAGAATACCTCGGCTCAACATTAAATGATAGAACATTTTATAGTGGAAATATTTGTCTTCCATGCAAATGATCACTTGAAAATGGAAAACTTCCACACTTTGCAACTCCTGACCAAATAAGATGTAAAACACCACTAGAAGATGTAAGTACACTTATAGAACTTGAAGAGAGTCTTATGTCTCTGCGAATTTCATTTTCACAAATCAAACCTTGGGGCTATAAACGACTCCAAATGGGCTTAACAAGATCAATTATTAATGTGCTTGTCCAACTAGATGTTGTACAAAAATCCTTTCCACAATTCATTAGTGATACAATGAAAATTGTTGTAGCTCTCAAAATATGCTTGCAATACAAGAATGCATACCAGACAGGTAAAGTGCGTGTGCATGTTGTCATGAAAGCATTAAAATAATTATGTTCCAGGGCCCTGGACAAAGCACATAACATTTGTATAAATGATAATTGGAACAATGTTCTTGGAGAAGGGGATGACAACTCTGCATAGACTCTCGATACTTCTAGTGAATTTGATACAAGTGATGAATCGGATAATGAAAGACCCGCTGAAACATTGATACATGGATTCACTGATTCACAATGCATTCGTGACTTGTAAGACAAGATTGTTGAAATTGCACCTGCTGAGGGGCAACGTCCACTTGGAATATTTAAGGATAAATTTGTTGAGGAAATGAACTTCCCAACACTATTCTATGAATATCCACATCCCAGTGACATTATAGAATGATTCAACTACCATAAAATAGTTCGATGGGAACTGCTACATTCAAGTGATGACTTCTCCTGTCAGATAACAAATTTGTTTTTCAAAACAATGCACATAATAATTGAGCAAGTGTTGTCTTGCATGTGGGTGCGAATAAGAAAAGTCCAGCTAAAAGAAAGAAAGTTACTTTCCAAATATGTCAAGTACAAATCAAACCTAGAAAAGATACTGAAATATGATATTGGATACATAGATTTCAAAAACATTTGCATCTCTCCTGATTATTTGCAAAAAAAAAAGAAAATAATTTTTGCAATGATCCAACAATTGGGACCGCCAACATTTTTCATCACATTTACAAGTGCAGAGCATTGTTGGGATCCATTGGTGGCTACGGTGTTTGCATTGTATAGGAATAGGAAAAGGAAAAAACAAACTGATACATTGGAAAATGATGACATTGACTACCTCATAAGAAAAGACTCAGTGACATGTACTCGCTACTATAGACATAGAATAAATTCTTTGAGGCAATTGATATGCCATGATGAAAAAAAATTCGAAAAAATATCAGACTACTTTTTTGTGATTGAGTTTCAGAATAGGGGGAGTGAGCATGAACACACACTATTGTGGATAGAGGGTGCACCAATGGAAATTACAACAAATCATAGATTGAGAAATTTTTGGACAAATACATAACATGCAACACAGATCATTTGGATCCAGAACTTGCCAAAGTTCATAGACATTATCATACAAGAAGTTGTAAAAAACAAAAAAATTCACATTGCAGATACAACTTCCCTGTGCCACCAATGAGAATAACAATAATCATAGAGCCACTTATTTTAGAGGACAATGTTGTCATTGAGAAATCTAAATCCTTGTTCGCATTTTTAGAACAACGAGACTTTGATGAGTTAATGAGCTTCCATGACTTCTTGACAAAGATAAATCTAACAGAATATGAGTACATCCAATCCATACAATGTACTCTTAAACAACCAACAATATTCCTTAAACAAAATTTTCCCATATTTGGAACAACAATTTCTCCAAGGACATGTCAGTTATGTAGAATGCAAATACAAATGCGCAGTATATCCTCAATGCATATGCTGCAACATCATACTGTACCTCAAATATGACAAAGGTTGACAACTCTATGACAAGTGCATTCAGAAGAATATGGAGAGAACATGAAATAAGTCATATTGATGCTATGCAAATGATATGTACACTTGGAAATACATTACTTAATCTTTAACAAATGTCTTCTCAACAAACAATCCACATTGCACTTTCCCTGCCCATCAACTGTAGTTCAAGGAAATGTGTCTTCATAAACACATCTCCACTTGAGAAACACACATTTGTTCTTAAACAACTGTCTTTGCTAGAGAAAGAGCTCGATGATTCAGAGGACGTACTATGTCGCTCTGTTATTGATTATTACCTCCAACATCCATATCCTATTAATCATATCTTCTTAGCAAAGTTCGTATAGCATTAAAAAAAAAATGGTGCACCCATATCAAAAAGAAAAAACCCCTCTGTAATACGCTTTGTCAAATACAACAAAAATACTGACTATGAAAACTATTTTAGAGAAAAACTATTGTTATACATTCTGTTTGATCAAAATGAAAACACATTAAAACATAACTTCCCTACATGGGAAGTTGCGTATATTTCCTATGAGACTACAGTACAAACCAATGAATCTAGATTTACATACAATGTTAATCCAACATGGGGTGATCTATAAAGTGCATTTCATGAACCAGAAAACCCTAACAATGTTGATGAGACATGACAAACCATAAAACAACTAGAACTCTCTGCAAGTCCTATGACTTGTAGAAGATTTTCCTCGTACTTGAGAAGCCGACATTGAAAAACGTATCAATCTTGGCTTTCAAGTCACAAAAAATCCTTTCCTTATTGAAAATAACGAATACCATAGAGTCAGACGTCTGTTGAATCGAGAACAAAAAAAAATTCTAAAGGACATTGCAATTAAAAAACGCTTGAACATGCACACTCCTATGCACTTGTTCCTTACAAGCGGGGTAGGAACATGCAAGACATTCACAGTGAAATCACTATTCCAAATTCTTATATGAATCTATGATTCAAACAATTACTCTGATCCTATGAAATCAAATGGGCTAATAGTTTCATACACAAGAAAAGATGCATATAATGTAGGTGGAACAACAATCCACTCTACATTTTTTATGCCTTTTAACAAGTCACGGTTTCTTCCACTCAGCAAGAAAATGTTAGATACCTTGTCTAAGATTTATGATGAACTGCAAATTGTCTTCATAGATGAGGCATCTTTGATTGTAAGTCACTTCTTGTATTCCATTGACAACTGACTGAGAAACATAAAACATGTGCACACCAAATACTTTAAAAACATTGACATGATATTCTGTGGGGATCTTTACCAAGCGCAACCCATCCAAGATTCTTTGATATTTGAACAACCTATGATCAATATGCAAACAGTGGCGCATGACTTCTGGAAAGACAATATAAAATGCTTTGAATTACATACTACAATGTGCCAGACAGATGAAAAATTTATTGCAATTCTGAATAGAATGCAGACAAACAACCAAACACATGATGACTTAACATATATCAATTCAAGGTGCATGCAACCTGCACCAATAGACCCAACCTTCCCTTACCTATTTTACATGAATAGGGATGTTTCAATGCATAACAAGTACATGCTATCGCTCATGCCTGGCGATGATATGATCATCAATTCAATTGACCTCGAAGAAGACAACCATGGAAATGTACCACGTCATGAACATACAACCACTTTGCCTTTGTAACTTGTCCTAAAATTAGATATGTTGGTTGAAATATATGCCTACAACTATGATTCACAGGACGGCTTGGTAAATGGTGCAGATGGAATACTCAAAGGCTATACCAAAACAAAAAATCTTGATGTCCTCTAGATTAAGTTCCATGAGCTGCATATATGCCACCAACAAGGAAACAAGTTGGATTATCTATATAATTCAAACACTGCATGCAATTGGACACCTATCTTACGAATATCAAAACTAGTATCAACATCGGAAAAGACAGATCAAATGAATATTCGAAAATAATTTCCAATTAAACTTGCATGTGCACGTACAGTCCACAAATCACAAGGAATAACACTTGATAGTGTTTCATTTGACCCTGTTGGAATTCAAATACATGGACTTGTATACACAACACTGTCCAGTGTCAAAAGTATAGAATCCTTGTATTTACTAAGTGATCTTACAAAAGATAACTTCAAATTCAAACACAAAGTTGATATTGAGATGCAACGCCTTAGGAATACCGCAAAGTGGCATCTACAATATGATTACCAATCCATACAAACAACCTCATCTGTATCAATTCTCTCACTTAACACACACAACCTACATACACATATGTGTGATATACTCAATGACTATGACACAATGCAATCTGGTATTTTGTGCTTGCAGGAAACATACATGACATTATGCATGCAAAACAAGAAATTTCCAAATCACAATTGCATATCGAGTTACATTACACATGGGGTGATGATATTAGTGAAAAAACATGTAACAATTTTGGAGCATATGCATTTCGAAGAAAACAATGTAGATATGGTGCTCGCAAAAGTAATTTTCCATGGATCATAAATTGCAATACTGAACCTCTATGCTGCTTTGCATGCAACATTCTCCAACATACTAAATGTTATTTCCAATGCATTAGAGAATTTTCATCTGAACGAAACCATTTTCATTGTAGGAGACTTCAATATTGACATGCTACAAAATAATGCCAGAACAAAAGAATTGGAAAACTACATGTGAAAATACAGTCTCCTCTTTCTTATGGATAAGATAAATCATGTACAAAACACACTTATTGACCATGTATGGTTAAATGTGCCCATTTCTCAATACAACGTCTTTATCTTAGACACATATTGGTCTGATCATGATACAATTGGTATTGCACTTGAATTATGAAATATACATAAAAAATATTGCAAAATTATATTTCTATGTCTCAAAGCATATCTGTCTAGCTCATTTCACAAAACCAAGTTATCCAACTTCTTAGTTTTTCCTGGTTTGTAATTGATTTTGGACACAAAATTTGTTTACACATTTTTTTATATATACACATACATGGATGAACAAAAAAAAAAACGGTACATTCTTATAACACTATCTATTACTCTATTCCTTTTATTCTAGTTTATTTATTGTATGTACATATTCCTTGTTTTTTCCTTACATATAAACTTATGTTCATGTTCATTTTTTTTTGTACTTTATTTTATTGAAACAAATAGGAAAACTGGACAAGGAAAAAAAATCTTAACCAGAAATGTACAAGAATACATACAAAGGTGCATACTTCTACCCGTATTCCATATCCAATTGTTTTTCATTTACTCTATCTATAGTTATTCCACTGGTTTGCAACTCTCCTGTTTTTTTTCCTTGGATACTACATATCTTCCCGTATATTAACTTATCTTCATTTCATTTGTATTTTCTGTGCCGCTACCTTGAAATAAATAAATTTGTAGTCCATCTTTTTTTCATTTGTTCCTACGTAGCAACTTGCCTTCATGTCCATTGTATTCTTTGTATTGCTAAATTGAAAAAAGAACAAACTAATTGAACACAAAGATGGAGCCTTATGCGCCACAACTGAGAAAGCTGGAGTACAATCTTCCAAAAGGTTTGGCTATAGTGGTGCCACAACAAATACAATGTGTATGCCTAATGCACATCCATATGGAGTATGAACAATATACACATGTTCATAGCCACTATTTTAGAAGTGACATGGGCATGAGAAATGAATCATCAAAAACATCAACACAATGAAAATGTCGAAGGTAAGGATTCATAGATTACGCTCTTTCTATGTTTATGAAACAAATATCCGCAGTTATTTATTCTGTTATGCCATGGTAAATATGTTTATGTCATTTACACCACATGTTTTTTAGTTCACAAGAACTATCGACAAGTAGAAGTGAAACCTCCATCATAGTACAAGGTCTAGAGACTAAGAGGTATGGTTACAAAACTCTGATCTGCATATGTTGTCCAATTTGTGCATATATTGAAGATTTTCATATTTTAGAATATGCTTGCATGTAAGAATGCCAAGTCATATATTTTGTCTATTGCTTGTTGAAATATATATAAACAACATATCTTTTAACTTGAACCCGAGTCTGTTGAGTTCCAGCTATATTTCATGGCTGAGAATGTTTTTCCCATAGTTGATGTGTTTTTATCGCTTGATAATTATCAGACTAAGTGTTGTTGTGTGAGGAATACAGTTCTTTGCTCCCTTTCTTTTTCCTCTTCTATACTTATCCATTTTTCCCTTTTCATCTTCCCCTCTATTATCCATTTATGGTTCTATACTTAGTCACATATCTATGCTCACGGGTTCTCGAGGTGGAAGAATGAGAAATTTTATATCCATCTATATATTCACATCACGAGTCCATCCTACCACCATTCATTTCCATACTTAGCCAATTTTATGGCCGTGGGTTCCCACTTAGGTGCCATCAAACTCTCAGGCCCTATGTTCGGGGTATACATCTTGCACCCAAAAATTCAGTGATCTAAAATTTGACCCCAGACTCCTCGAACTCCCAAGCCTCACTCTACCTACAATGACTCTGTCTGAATGCTTGTATATAAGTATGCCAAGTCATATATTTTTACTATTGCTTGTTGAGATAGATATAAATAACATCTCTTTTATCTTGAACCAGGGTCTGTTGATCTCCAACTATATTCCATGGCTGAGAATGTTTTTCCCATAGTTGATTTGTTTCTATCGCTTGATAATTATCATACCAAGTTTTGTTTTGTGAGGCATAGAGTTCTTTTCTTCCTTTATTTTTCCTCTTCTATACTTACCCATTATTCCCTTTTCTTCTTTCCCTCTATTATCCGTTTCTGGTTCTATACTTAGTCACATATCTATGCTCACGGGTTCTAGGGGTGGTAGAGTGAGAAATTCTATATCCATCTATATCTTTACATCACGGGTCCAACTGACCACCATTTGTTTCCATACTCAGCCAATTTTATGACCACGGGTTCCCGTGTAGGCGCTATCAAACTCTCATGCCCCATGTTTGGGTATACATATTGCACCCAAAACTTTGGTGATCTACAATTTGACCCCAGACTCCTCGAACTCGCAAGCCTCACTCTACCTATGATAACTCTGTCTGACCATCTTTCCTTTCCATTCTTAATACCAAGTGTTTTTGTGTGACGCATAAAGTTCTTTGCTCCATTTCTTTTTCCTCTTCTATACTTTCTCGTTTTTCCCTTTTCTTCTTCCCCTCTATTATCCGTTTGAGGTTCTATACCTAGTCGCATATCTATGTTCGCGAGTTCTCGGGGTTGCAAAGTCAGAAATTTGTACTTCCATATTCCGCGTGAATATTTATACATATTCAACATCATCCTCTCGAGATCGTCTCAGATATTCGTGAGCTCTTTATCCATATCTTCTTTTCTCACTTGTTTGCGACCTCCTTGAGATTTTTGTTGATGGCCTTCTGTAACATCCCCAACATCCAACTAGGCTACGTCACATAAAAGTTTGAACTGTATACAAAATTAAAACATATACACACAAATTGTTTTGGAACTTTATATATATAACTTAAAATAGACAAATACATTTTGCAAATGCACATATTCATATAGAATAATAATAAAAATACACATGCAAGACACACAGGAATGACCCATAAAAATAAATGCATACATAATAATGCAGCATGTAATTTAACACAAAATGGACACTTATCTTGATAAAAATATAACCAATTGCATACAGACCTTCCACAAACCTCTTATCCTTATACCACGCTTCTTGTCACTCTCAGCAATGGGTCACCCTCGAGCTGGGACTAAACTCCACCCAGGTAAAGAGATTCCTAACCAGGATGATGTATCTCAGACAACAGGAAAAACTTCTTCACGGGTGCCAAATCAAACTAACAACCTACAATCCCTCATTTCCCACATGCCTATCCCACCCCAATAAGTGTTCCCCTTATCTTCTCAATAGTCCTTCAGCTGCCCCACTTCCTTTCCGGGGCTTCAACAACAGGATGAATGGGAAGTCTCAGAGCCTTGTAGTTGCAGTTTGGCACCTTCGGGAAATCAATTCCCAACAATTGTCTCACCTAGAGAGATATTTCCCACAGGCCTAACAACCCACCTTTTCAATATCCCATGGTCCTGACAAACCACTTTTTTCAGTTCAACTCCTAAGCTAACCAGGTACAGATACATGTACAGGTACAGGTACTGGTACTGGTGGAAATATAGGTACAAGTACAAGTATGAGTACATGTACAAGTACAGGTATAGGAAGATATCAAGGACAACTGAATGAGTGCATGAATGATGATGGAATCCCCCAAAAATGAACTAAGTTCGAGCTATATGTATGCATGTTCCCAATTTGACACTTGTCATGTTGAGAACTACTTTGGCCCACTTGTCTCCATCCTTAGAAATTAGGATAAAATAATTATCCATACTTTATAATTTAAGGAATATTAATATAATATTCCTTTTTGTCTTAAGCACCCTAGCTTATCCCCTTATCATTAAATTTTATCCCGTTTTCCCCAACTAGTGGAGTTTAGTCCCCCGTACTCTTTTATCATGGTCGCTCTACACACAATGATGTATTATATTAATGATAAGACATATACAAAATAGGTTTACTGGCCTTTAGCATCTAGGCTCTCCGGCCTAATTCAACACATAAGCCTCTTAGCTTAGAATAACTGGCTCACCAGCCTATAAAACATAACATATACACAAAAGGCTCTCTGGCCTCAAAATCGTGTGCACTTAAGTTTGTTGCACGTGGTATCCTGGAATGTGCACACTTTATCATTTTAGGGCGCAGTACATGTGCGCACTATACCATGGAAGGTGCATGCAAAATGATATCAAAAAACTCACTGGATTAAGTACATTTGCATTTACATTTACATTTGGGGTTCGGCCTAGGGGTATTAAATTCCCCTCCCTTTATTTATGCATTGTCCTTGGTGAAATATATACACATATACAACCAAAATTTCAAAAATCCTAAAAAATATTCGGGTATTCTACCTGCATAGCATCCTCATGCTCCCATGTTGCGTCATAGGGACTGTACCAGTTCCATTGGACCTTTACAAGCTCTATGGATCGATTCCAGAGTTGTTTGATTTTCTAGTCCAGAATGCGTACCGGATGCCCTTGGAAAGTGCCTTCTTGCTCCACCTGAATCACATTCCAATCAATAACATGATTAGCATCAGGTATATATTTCTTAAGCAATGATACATGAAATACATTATGAATAGACATTGATGTATTCAAGGAAATCATGTATCATACAGTCCCAATCCTCTCTAGGATTTCAAAAGACCCACAATAGCGAGCTTCCAACTTTGAATAATTTCCCAACTTCATGGAACTTTTGTTGGCCTTTACTTTCAAGAATACATGGTCACCCACTTTAAATTCCCTATGAGTTCTTCCCTTATCAACATATATTTTTTCCTGTCTTGGGCAACCTTTAAATTCTGTTTTATTTTCAAAATTTTATCTTTCATTTACCTGAGTAATTCTGGCCCAACTACTACTCTATATGCTAGGTTGTCCTATCTTACCGGTGTGTTGCACCTTCTACCATAAAGTGCCTCAAATGGGCTCATCTTTAGAGATGCTTGGTACCCATTGTTATAAGAAAACTCTACTAAGTGTAGGTAGTCTTCCCATTTTGATGGTTTATCCATCACATACATCCTCAACATATCCTCAATCACTTGATTCACCCTCTCTATTTGTCCATCTGGTTCTGGATGATAAGTTGTGTTAAAATTCAAATTTGTTATAAATACATTAAATAATCCCTTCCAAAAATGTGAGGTAAATTTTGGATCTCTATCAGACACAATTGTCTTGGGTATACCATTTAATCGATCAATTTCTCTCATATAAACATCAACAATGTTGGTTGCCTTGTGAGTGATATTTACTGGAATAAAATGGGCAACTTTAGTAAGATTATCCACCACTACCAGAATAGAATCATGCTTCTTGTTTGTTATCAAAAATTTGGTGATGAAATCCATTGTTACAACTTCCATTTCCACTCAGGAATGGGTAATGGTTGTAGCAAACCAGCTAGGTGTCTATGTTCAACCTTTACCTTTTGACACTCCAAACATTTGGCAATAAAATCAACAACTTCTTTCTTCATGCATGGCCAATAATATTTCCTCTTGATGACTGCAATAGTTTTTTGATAACGTGGGTGCCCAACATAAGGTACATTATGCATTTCTCTCAATATCATATTTTTCAATTTCTAGGAATTTGGTACATAAATTTTTCCCTTTTATATGATAATTTCATCATTTTCTAGCTTATAGTCTTCAATTTTATGCTGCAAAATACTTTGCTGTGATTTTTCCACTAATTCCTTGTATTGAAAATATGATTTTGCAACCTCAAATATTTTTTCTTTCAAATCTGATTGGTACTTGCTAATGGTTGTAGCATGAAACTCATGCACTCTTCTGTTGAGTGCATCATCCACCTTGTTCTCTTTCCCTTTGATATGCTTTACATAAAATTCATATTCACTAAGAAATTCTAACCACCTTCTTTTCCTGGCATTTAGAGTTGGTTGATCAAATAAATATTTCAGACCATTATGGTATGTCCTCAGCTCGAACCTTTTCCTCATGAGGTAGTGCCTCCACTTCCTCAAGGCATGCACTATGCCTTCCAACTCCAAATCATGAGTGGCATAGTGCCTTTCATGCTCCTTCCACTTCCTTGATTCATAACATACAACAAACACATTTTGACTAAGAACTCCACCAAGTCCTTCTTTACATGCATATGTGCATACAATGAAGTCTTCATTTGGATCCGCAATCCTTAAAATTGGAGCATTGGTTGATAATTGCTTCAAGTGTTGGAAACTCTTTTCACAATCTAATGTCCACTAAAACTTCACACCCTTCTTTTGCAAGGAAGTTATTGGGTGTGCAATCTTTGAGAATCCTTCAATAAATCTCCTATAGTAGCCTGCAAGTCCCATGAATGATCTGACCTTTGTCACATTCTTTGGTGTTTACCATCCTATAATGGCTTCTATCTTCTCAATATCCGCTGTTATCCCTTCTTCTGAAATGATGTGCCCCAAATAATGAATTTGCTTCTGATAAAATAAACACTTGCTCAATTTTGCATACCACTGATTCTCCCTTAATACTTGTAATACCATCCTCGAGTGTTGTTCATGCTCTTCCTCTGACTTCGAATATATAAGAATGTCATCTAAAAATACAATGACAAACTTATCTAATTATTCTCTAAAAATACCATTCATTAAACACATGTAGACAACTGGTGCAGTTGATAACCCAAATAGAACCATTGTGAACTCATAATGACCATACCTTGTTCTGAAAGAAGTCTTGTTGATGTATTCTTATTTAATTATTACTTGATGATAACCTGACCTAAGATCAATCTTGAAGAATATTTTTGCATCTTTTGGCTGATCAAAGAGTTCATCGATCCTTGGAAAAGGATACTTATTATTCACAATTACCTTATTCAACCGCCTAAAGTCAATGCAAAGTCTCAATGTTCCATCCTTCTTCTCTGATCCATATTGAATTTCTTCTTATCTTCCCAAGATTTTTGGAAAGTTGGTCTTTCTTTTTGCTGATCATATAGGCATTTAGCTTGCCTTGTGGTATTCTCCAATGGTTTGGGATCATCATATTGTATTTTTTCATTGATGAATGATGTCAATCCACTCAAATACCTATAAATATTAACTATCTCATCCTTGATGAAAGAAACATACTTCATCAGTTCTAAAAAAGTTATTTCATATTCATCTATGGTCATACTCCCAAGTTTGAGTTCAAAGAACTCTTTCATTTTCTTGTCATAGTGTCTCTTGGTCAAGTATTTATTTTCGAAATACTTCTTAAATTCCTTCCAAGTAACATTTTTCTCTTTAAGGCATTGCACCTGCACAAGATGATCCCACCACATGGATGCCTTTCCCTTGAGTTGATAGATGGAAATTCTTCCTTCTGCATAAGAAGAATAATTATGCAATTGAAAATAATTTCTCATGCCCAACAACCATGTCTATGCATCTTCATCCTTCTTGTGCTCACCATCAAATGTAGGAGGTTTGATTTTTTTCATTTCTCCTCGTAGCTCACCCACCCTAGACCCCTTATGCTTCTTGACAAGGGATGGACTTGAATTGTTGTGTGTTCTCCTATTGGAATACAATGGGGAGTGATGATGATGTCTGATAACACTTCTTGTTCTTGTTTTCTCATCAGGAGACCTGTGACTTCCTGATTTTGTTGATCCACTCTCCTTATCCAATTTATTTTCTATTTTGTTCAAGCTCTACATTTGATCCGGATTATTTTCGGCATGAAATGAGAGCGGAGATATAATAAAGAAATGCACAAAGATATTGCAGATATTCAATAATATAACAAAAATGTATCAGAGATGAAACCATAAACCCATATATACAATAATACACAATTTCTATTAATCAAAGAAATGTACAGAGACTGTAAAAATACAGAGTGAAGGACTCACTAGAATGGTGGCAGCTTATCTCTGAGAAGAGATGTGACGGCTACTCGCATTCACAAGAAGATGATTACAATGAGGCTCTGAAGGATTTTTTACAATAAGTAGGAATGCCAAAAACTCTAGACATCCAAAAACCTAACCCTAGGAGATGAAATGCCAAAAGTCATGTGGGCCCCGTTTGGGTAAGTGAGTACATCAACTTCCCGGGGTCGTAACTTTTGCATACAATCTCTGTTTTAGGCATGTGATAGCTCGCTGGAAAGGTATCATCGAGGAGATTCATTTTTGAGGCTCAATCATGCCTTTATCTATCATTGAGAACCTATATATCGATAAACCTTCATTTGGACCCTCAAAATGGCCCCGGAAGNCCCTCCTTAGGAAGCAATGGTCTCCATTGCGTTGAGTTCCCGGGGGAGAGGGAAAAGCGTTTGTTGAATCTGCATCTTGGTGAGCTGCTTGTCTTGCTGGAGACATCGTGTTGCTCAGTTTGTGGAAATTTGTCATGAACCTGTTGAGGTTGAGGCTGTTCAACAAGTCGAGATACATGAGAGGACGATGTGCAAAAGGAATATTCACACTTTGCTACAGCCTTGTTGACCTGCTTCTATTGGATAGAAGGTGCTTTGGGCAAGCCTGTAGTGGTTGCAGTATCCTTTTGTTCTCCTTTTGAACAGATTGTGAAGAAGTTGAATTTTGCAGTATGAGATACTACATTGTGACACTTTTTAGGTGGAACAGTAGTTGGAACTACCTCTGGTATTCTGTAGAGATAACCCCCCAAAGTAACAATGACACTACAGGGTCGAGACTCATAAACAGCATGGCGTCTCCAAATATATGGTTGGCGCAAGAGAACATCACAGACATCCAGTGGGGCAACATCACATAATACCTCATCCTTGAAGGGTTGGATGTAATATGACAATCGACACTATTGGTTGACACAGAGATCTCATCCTTGCCGAAGCCACCCGATGTTGTATGGTTGCGGGTGTGGTGTTGTCGACAATCCCAACTGTTTGATGACCTCCGCTGAGATGAGGCTTTTCTGGCTTCCGTTATCAACAATAAAATGCAGCGGGGTCCCCTTTACCCACATCTGTGAATGAAAAAGGTGCTCCCCCTCTTTAGGATATGTTAGCTCTTCTGGTTGAATTGTTGCAGTCGCAACAATAGCAGTGGGGTCTACGTCAATGATCTGTCCTTTACCAGTGTTTTCAAAATCACATTCTGAATTAGGGTTCGGCTCTTTGTCTTTGATCTCGGCCACCAATGACTGTTTTGAGCGACATTCATCGGTGTTGTGCCAGGTGATTTTGTGGAAATCACACCATTTTTCGGTGTCCTTCTTTGTCTTCCCGTGACCCTTCTTTTCCTGTGTCTTGAACTGGTTTTTGGGAAAAAATTTGTTAGGGCCATCTTTGTCATACTTCGGTTGTTGCGGATTTGCAGACCCAAACTCCCATTTGTTCTGGTGCTTAAATTTCTTCTCGATTTTGACATCATATCGATAAGCAACACCGAGTGATGAGATGTCCAGAAAATCCATTTCAGTTTGGATGTATCTGTGTAGAGCCCCACGGTATTTCAGAACCAAATGTCGCTCGGAGTCTTTGATACCCATATTGGTGCGCAAGGTATGGAAGGTATTGGTGAACTCTGGAACTTCTTGGCCCCTCTCTTGCCGCAATGTGCTCCATCTCATGTACTGGTCCTCATAGTTGCTAATAGGGTAATATTGTTCCTTTACCGCATCCACAAAAAAATCCCAAGTGGGATCGGCCCCATATATTCAAGACTCCTCTGTGGAA
>JASDQU010737124.1:0-39327 GCA_032191745.1 Picea mariana | reverse complement strand
CGTGGGGTGGGATAGGCATGTGGGGAATGAGGGACTGTAGGTTGTTAGTTTGAGTAGGCATTTGTGATAGAGTCTTTCCTGTTGTCTTAGATACATCAACCTGGTTAGGAATCCCTTTACCCAGGTGGAGTTTTGTCCTAGCTCGGGGGTGACCCACTGCTGAGAGTGATGAGCAATGTGGTCTAAGGCTGGGAGGTTCGTGGAAGGTTTGCACACAGTTGGTGATATTTTTACCAAGATAAGTGTCCATTTTGTGTTAAATTACATGCTGCATTATTATTTATGCATTTATTTTTATGGGTTTTTCCTGTGTGTGTTGCATGTGTATTTTTATTATTATTCTATATGAATCCGTGCATTTGCAGAATGTATTTGTCTATTTCAATTTTTATATAAAAAGTTTTGCATTCTTTTCTGTGTGTATATGTTTTAATTTGTATACAGTTCGGAAAATTTTATGTGGCATACCCCAATTGGATGTTGGGGATTTTACATTCTAAGTCATATATCATGATCATATGTTATTATAATAGTTGGTGGAACTTGAGATAGTTTTTGGAATACTTTAAGGAGTTTTCAAACGAAATGGGTAGCTACAGGAAAGTTCGCAACGCCTGGCGTTGTGAACTGGCTTATAAAGGCATGCACTGCGAACTCAAGTTTTTGAGTTTTGAATAAAGGAACAGTTTCCATGTTTCAGAGATCGATGCAAGCCAGTTGCATGATGGTCATTTATGATATGGAAGGCCACCTACTAAAGGGATAAGCCCTCAAAGGGACATTTCATCAACCATAAAGAAGATGTTGAAGACATTTCCAACATTAGCCTAGATTTTAGCATTTTGTTTTTTTTCTATTATCCACCTATTTCGACGCCACTTTGAAGGCATGGGGATCCTATGATAAGGCTGTTATTCAAATTTTAGTAATGTCACTAACAGTCTAGGTTATAGAAACTCTATTGTAAGTCTGATAGAGGGTTCGAATGGTGTAAGAGAGGACTCACTTTCGATACTGTGTTTTTCATAGAAACACCTTCTCTTTTATGTATCATACTTAAGATTATCTAGATAATGAAAATTATTTCTTTTTCCTATCATATTTTTTTCTTCTAATTCTGATCATAGTCCAGTGAAAGATTCATTTGACTGATTTATAACTTGTTACAATAGAAGATCTGTTGTAATGTTGTTTACAGATATATTAGAATCCATCTCTTTGATTATAAGAATTTCTTGTTTCAAAGAGTTTTTATTTATATGTTTGTCATACTGCCTAATGTAGTTGATAGACATTTCACTTTCTTCTTATTAAGTGTTCCACCTACTCATCCCTTTTCCTAAACCCTGATCAAAGTTATTCATAGCCTTATTTGTTGTTGCAAATTGTGTGAAGTAAGTTGTGATTTACACTATTTCCTTCAGTTTTCATTCATTCTCTACCTTATCATAAAAAATATATTTAACCTACTTATGGGTGTTGAGATTACACTTTGTAATTCAAAGTGTGACTTTTAGTGCTAACAAGAATAATAGAGGAAAATAAGGATAAAACCCAATAGGCCTTGGGCCTGGGTTTCGAGAGAGAGCGAAGGCCAAAAGATGAATCTAGTATAGATTAATCCAAAGAGGCTTGGGGATAGGTCTGTAGCAAAGGTGGATCTTATAGCCTTGGAATCTCATGACCTCAGTGAAATAGAAAAAGGGGAGGCATGGTAAGGATCAAATTCAAGGTTCTATAAAAAGGATCAACATATTCCCCCACAGGCCTCTCAAGGATGGAGTGGTCATGTGAAAAAAGTGGCTTTGCAAACGTTCTCTTGCAAAACAAAAGAATGAGATCAGCCATGCAATCAAAATAAGACTATCCAATACAATAAAAAATATATTCTCTTCCTTTAAACCAACTTATAAGAGATTGTTAGGATTATTGACTAATAATATTGTGACTGTAGATGAGTGTCATAAGACTGCATAAGCTAATTCAAAGCACAAGAGTAGAATCCATATGCGAGAGAACAAGTATGAAGTCATGAAGCATAACATGTCAACAAGAGGATGTTGAATTTGAATTAGTTAATCAACAACTTATTAGCCACAACCTCATCCAAGACATGCTATAGAACATCGGACCTTGTAGCCACATATAATCATTAAACACTTAAGAATCAATGAATAGTTTGAAACAAATGTAAACAGAAACTCATAGGTAAATAAGCATCATGAAGACATTTGAAATCATCGGATTGAAAGGAATAATCATCCCCCATCAAAAACCTCCACCTCCCTCAAACTAGGAAAAGACATAAGATTAGGCTGAAGCGATAGAGGATTAGGCAATAGGATTGAAATTTTAGTAGGGGACCCCTTTCCTTTCACTTGTAAAAGAAAAAATATCAAGGGGGGTTGTTCTGGCCACAACAAATGGCGAAAAAATGGAAGAACCAGTTATTTCTATCAATAAAAGTCTAGGGTCTATACTTCAGATATGAGTTTTAAAGATGAGTTCAAAAAACTGCAGAAAATTTTCCAATAATCATGGGTACCACAATGATGTCTTAATTCTAAAATATATAACCCAACATTGCTAGTACTTGAAATCTAACACACCCTTTTCAAAGAGCCAATTAATGAGATGAATTATTTTATTGGTTGGACACTTCAGATTGGTTTTGGTTTGACCATGAGTTTTCACTTTCATAACATGCATACATATACATAAGTGTGTTCCTCATATCTCATTTCCCATCACTTGTTTTCTTCTTGAGAGCGTACATAGCCTTGAGGAAGTTTCCTTGGTACCATACAAGCATAGCCCTGCTTCCAATAGGCATCCATAGCTCCAAATAGATTACTTGTACTTCCCACACTATTAATAGTTCTTTCAACTTCCTTTTTATTTCATAAAATTCTCACCCATTTTATATTTAGATATATATATGCATATGCAAATAGGGTGTGAAGGAAGTGGGGTGATACAAGATTTTCTTTGATTTGATGATTAGATGTTTTTCATTTTAGTTTAACCCATAGTTCTCCCAAAAACCATCATAGTATTGTCCATTTTAATTATGTGAAGTGGATGGATCTCAACAAAAAGAGTGGATAGACACCTTCCTATAATTTTTTATTATCATGATACACTTAGACGACACATGTGTCCCACCACAATTATCATTCCATAACTATAGTTGATAAATTCATGAATGTTCAATCAGATAGAACAACCCATGGATCCTATTGCTTGTAAACCATTTCTTCATCATGTGACTAGTGATTGGACCAATCCCCCACTCAAATTTAAAGGGAAATCCTCAAGGAAGACTAAGAGTCAAATAAACTCGGGGAAATACCAGCAGTCAAATAAATATATGGGAGGAATATGTATAAATAGAAAGAAAAAATGAAATCGGAAGTGAATTCATGAAAAGGAAACTAAAATAAAATGAAAATTGAAGCTAGAATGTCAGTAATCAAAATGATGAAAAATGGATGAAAAATATAAGAAGAGAAAACAACATTGAGTAATAAATATGACATTAGCAACAAAAGAAGTGTTTTCAGTGGACAATCGACAGTAAGCCAAGGGAAACCACCATTCAATAAAAGTTATTCAATTAATATCAAGCCCAATGAAAATATTCATAGAGTTTTTTATTTGAAATGAAAACAAGTCAGAGTACGAGAATTGATTATCTAATGGAAAAATTTTGCAAGACAATTCTCAAATCCAATTGTCATATATGATTTATTTTCATTTAGTGCAACAAAACAATTCTGATAATTAAGAAACATGGTTTAATGTAGATGCTTAATAAAAAAAATAAAAAAACCAATTACATGAAACACACATAAACCCATAATCTCTTAAGACTACATGACATAAGCAATTCTTTTGAAATTTGAAAATAATTAATCTCCAACATAAAATATATTTCAAATTTCTCATCATAGCATCATTTTCTCTTTGTTATAAAATATAATCATTAGCCACACACACCCAAATAATTTAATCTAATAAAGAAAAGAGAAAAATCACAATTATGGAGGTCATCAAAATGGTCATGAAATGACTCAAAATATCAACTAGATCAAAGAAAAACATATGTGAGTAAATAAATAAGACTATAATTATGATCACTGGTTGATTTGGTGGCAATTTGGGATGATAAAAAGTGTCACAAAGGAATATGATCAACCAAGTTCATATTAACACTTCCCTAAGTTGACTTCATTCCAAGAGGAAACATTATGAGTTGTTGGTTGCACAAACCATTTTTTGTACCTGCATACAAAGAGAATGTTGTGATCAACTCTCAAGCAGTTTGGAAAAAATTCCTCCTCCCAAATCACTGACCTATTAAAATGAAATTAATCTAAATTGAAAAGTAAAGACCGAAATTAAAACTAATCCTAAGAAGATCATGCTAAGATAATATAAATTTAAACTAGGTGGGTTGTGATAAAACTATGTGTAAGGGCCTGTGAAGTCATCAAGTATTCATCTTTGGTTCATTTAGTTAATTGTCACAGCCTTCTCCTTGGGAGATAAGCACTAGGTGCTTTCCCACGTTATTCCCTTTGACACGAGACTAAGTTCCATAGATTGTTGTGAGATGTGAATCTATGGAAACAATGTCTTGTTCTTGAAATAAGAATTAAGAAAATTAAGAAAACAAGACCATAAGAATTCAATTGCAGTTATCTTCCAAAGATACCAAGAAGGATTGTCTCCCAGATAATTTTCTGAAGAACATATCAGAAAAATATTTAAATGACCACGTTGTCCAGAACTATCCAAAAAATTTATCTAGATAGTGTGAATGAATGTCTATTTCCGATGTGTATGAAAGGAATCTTGAATGAATAAATATGAAAGATAAAATATGAAACTCCTTCTTGAAAACAAATTGAGTAGAGCATAAGATATGTGCGGCTAGTTCTTGGAAATTAAGGCTAAAAGTGCTAACATAAAATAACTAAAACAAAATAAAAAATCAGCTAAGTTCAAAGGTCTAAACAGAAAAATCATGTTGACTGAAAGTGATCAAAGAAAAGAGTGGATGTGAAAGAAAAGATTTGGATAACTACAAACCTAATGAAAAATAATCATCTTAGGAGATTACAAGGATTTGGAGTGGCTTGAATTTCAAATGGGAATATTTTTAATACTCATAATTTAAAATTAATATGTATGGGACAACAAGATTAACACTCATTATAAATTTCATCAAGAAAAATAATTTGGTTAGAATCATATTCATATTATTATTGAATATGTTTGAGTGCTCATTTTCTTCCCAATATGAACTAAATAGTATCTTCATTTTAAAATATTCCACTTGTAAGATGAAAACATGCTTGGACAAGATTTGACATGATTATCATGCATGAAATAAGTGATCTAAAAATTACCCAACACATGGAAAAAATTGAAAATGAGATGAAGTAAATTTTCCCTATATCAAAATTAAATTGAAAAATATAATCAAGGGAAAATTTGTGTGTAAAACTTCTATTTCTTTCCACCTCTTCTGAGAATTCATTTATTAATCTTCCAACAATACTAAAAATAAAAAACAAACAAAAAACAAATTAAAAAATAGAAAGAAAAGCTAAACTATACAAAGGAAAGACACTAATTTATTCTACCCTAACCCTACTCTATGCTACAATGGCTGAAAAATTAACTATGTAAATTCATAATGCAAATGTATCCATTGAAGTAATCCCAAGCCTGTAGACATATATTCAGGATGAACTATTAGAAACAAAACTTGGAATAAAAATAGAGTAAAGAAAGGACAAATTTAAGAATGATAAACTATATCCACTATATAAGAAATATGGCAACGATAACTCATGGGAAATCTATCCAAGTATGACCTCTCCAACCATGTTTCAATCCCATCATAAAATATTGCACTACTATCATAGAATTGATGGAGGGAGTTCAACGGAAAGTAACATACCAAATGAGAATCGTGCATGGAATATGTGTAAAGTGTGCTTAGTGAGAAAATATTCATGCTAATAAAGTTTTTTATCCATGAAGACAAGCCAAAATAATAAGGTACTGAGTACATAACCATCGGCATAGATTGAAGTCCCTCATTATATTGGAAAGTCTCCTTGGACTCATACTTCAAATAACCATCAACTTGAGACAAATTAGTGATATCAAATGATACGCAGGGGTTAGGACCAACCGTGGAATGAGAGATATATTCAAAACAATGGTTCCAATAGTATTAACAATATTCAACAAAGGGATACTCAAACAAGAAGATTCACTATTTATCAAAAATGAAGAAGAAAAAGAAGAAGATGTCTTTTGGGAAAGATTTGTTACAGAATCCTCTTGATCCCATGGAAAATGATGATAAGACTTGATTTAAATAAATTCATGGGAAGATGCCTTATCATATCTATCTTCCATATGCACATTACCACCATCAAGTACTTCAAAAGGGGTTATCCTTATTGAGTTTATTTGAATCAAATGGTGGGTGGTTTCCTGCAAAGTCAAACCATTAAAAAGGTCAGGATATAAATAGAAATAAGTGGAGGAATTCATAGAATGAAAATCTTCCCTAGAACAAGAGGGATTTTCAGAAAGTGACTCCTTGAATGGTAGTTTCTTCTCTTTAAGAACATCAATGACTAATTGTGAGTAGGTATGTATTGTATGTTTATTTCTTCTCCTTGAGTGAAATGATCAGCATGGTTGTTTTTCTCCTGCACAATATGAGAATATGAAATATATTGCATAGCATACTCATGGTTAGAAGAGGGAAGCAAATCACAAGAATCCTCATAAGAATAAGTCTCAATAAATAATCCATCAGCAATAGGAAAGCATTATTTCTCTATGTTAGTGATACAATGAGAATTTATAATAGCAGGATAATCTAAATCAAGAGGATTCAGGAACAAATTCCAAATTATCCATGGGTGAGGAAGAATTCATTTCATGAGTGTCCATATTTTCTTCAGTGACAAAACTATCTGCATTTAAATATTGCTTCATAGCTCCCTCCATTTCTTGTGATGAAAAAGATGGGATAGGACAATTATAAACTGACATAACCATCAGTGTGACCCAAAGTGTCCCGTTATCAGTAGGAAAACCTTCCTCTTGGTCAACTACAAAAAAAATATGAACTTGAATTTCCAAAAGAGGCTTATTTTTCTTCACAAAGAAAGAAAGGGGGAATGGAGTTGTGAGAGGATACATATGTCTCTTCCAAAAAATAATTTTCTATCTGGTCTATATCCACCATAGTAAATAAATATCCATACATATGTTGTTCAACTAAACCATTAGCATATGCAATATTTTTTTTTAAATCCAAATCAACATGTAAAGGGACATTAAAACATGATTTAGGTTCTTCGTCCACTAGTTGGTCTATTCCATTATAAAGTGAAACTAAACAATAAATCAAATCATTTTTAGAGGGCCTATCATCCAAAGGAAACCTATAGAAAAGATGAGTAAATATGATAACAAAATCTTCAAGAGATTCATCCTCATTCTTATTAATCTCTGATAACTTGACACACAATTTATCATAATCATAACCCTCAAAAGCATTCAAAAATTCACACATAAATTCTTCCCATGTGTGAATATAGGCGGCTGACAAAGTATCGCACCAACTCTTAACCCGGCCTGTAAAAGTGAGATTGAACAACTTGCAAATGGTATTTCAATCAATAATATTGTGAGAACCACAAAATTTCCAGAAATGTAAAGCATGTTCAGATGCAGGGATTTCACTCTCACCATCAAATCTAAGTTGCAACAAGAACTGTAAAATATTTTTAGGAGCTTTGGGAGGTAGAGTGCCAGAAAAAAACATCCATAAAGGGATATGGGATGAATCCATTAGTAAATTAAAACAAAAAATTAACAATAATGAATCCACGGGCTCATCTTATCATCTGGCCCTCCTTCTAGTGCCATTTTTGTTGACTGGTCCAAATGGCCTGTCAATTAGATGAGGGAGAACACTTGATGGTAGGTCCCAATCAGACCTACTCTCATTTGGTGTAGAATTTCCCGCTGGTTTATGGGCCTCCCTGCCGCTCATAATTAAAATAAATAAAAGGGGAAAGACATCAGACTTCCCCCCAAATATTTATTACTAATTTTAAGACTAATATAACTAAAGGAAACTAATCTATTCTAACTAATTCTAACCTATCCTAGGAGAAAAACTAGAACAATGAGCACAAAAAAGATAACACCATCGAACCAGAGATAGTTCATATATTCCAATGATAAATGAAAACAACAATGCTACATATGCATAAACAAATAGTTTCACAATAAATCTATAACATAATTTATGTACCCGTGAAGAAACATGAGTAAACAGAACAAAGTGCATAAATAATTCATAAAACAAAATCCTATCTACTCAAGAAAAAGATAAATGCATAAAATAGTCTCTACTACATCCATCAAAGCCACAAATGTATGAAATGCCTCATGCTCTTTATTAATCAAAAGTAGTATGATGCAAGAGCATCGCTCCACCTCAACAAACGCGCCAACGCATCAACAAGCTAGCGCATCAACACACATGGAGGAATGAGTTTCGAGGAAAGATAGGTGTCATCCCTCTCATTTTGAAACCAAATTTCAAAATTTTAATGTAATTAAATGGAATTAAGTGTTGTAAGGCTAAGGGAAAGCCAATCCATGTGGCTTTGTATAGGTTGCATGTGAAATCACCTTTAATGCCTGACAGGTATATAGGCTTAGTTCTGATGCGGATTAGAGATCCATTTATTGTAATTGAATGAAATTCAATGTGAGTAGTTGGAGGGAAGGCTTGAGGAGCCCCTCTTTTATAAAAATATCTTGTATCAAAATTCATGAGTGTCATGAGTGATTTGTTGATGAGCGAGTTGAGAGAGCTCAAGAGAGGATAAGGAGGGAAGGAATGTTGTTGTAATTGAATGAAATTCAATGTGAGTAGTTGCAGGGAAGGCTCAAGGAGCCCTTCTTTTATAAAACTATCTTGTATCAAAATTCATGAGTGTCATGAGTGAGTTGTTGATGAGAGAGTTGAGAGAGATCAAGAGAGGAGAGGAGAGAAAGAGTTGAAGACTTTGTTGCAGTCCATACTTTGTAAATGTTTGTACAAACGCATTCAAAATTAATACAAAAGTAGTTTTTCCTTCATATGGGGTTTATGTGTTCTTATGTGTGATGAATGTTTACTTTCTAAATGTTTCCTTTGTTTATTCATGTATGATGTAGATGTGCAAGTAGGTTACATTTGCAGGTCTAGATAGACTTCTCTATCTTTGTCGATTTCTGAGTAGTTATGGGATCTTAGGCTTGTGCAAGGAGTGCACACCATAGTGATTGAAAAATCTATGAAGCCAGTGTAAGGAGTGCACTTGAAATCTCTTTCAAGTTCAGAGATGAGCATGCCAAGTGGGCACACCAGAAAAGTTTCAAACTCGGAAAGGAGAAATAGTGCCAGGGAAGGCCTATCAGAGTTACTGAACACTCTGAAGAAGACATACCAGAGTTACTGAATACTTTGAGGGATCTGCAATGATTGCATTGAGGAAGCTCAAGGACTGCACGGGAACTCTATTTTGAGTTCTATGAGAAAGGTTGCCAAGAGGGCACACCATAAGGTAAATATCAAGAGGAGCAGTGAAATTCTGCACAAAGAGCGCAAGGAATGTGCGAGTGAATTCTCAAAATTTAGGATTCAAGGAGGTGAGTGCAAGGAGTGCACAAAACCAAAACACTGTTGAAGTGTTGGTAAAATCTCAGAAGGAAGAACGAAGCTAGTGAGGAGAGTGTTGAAGGAAAAATATGAAATTATTCGTGAAGCTTTGGAGGATGAGTGAAGAAGTGATGAGAGGGAACAAGAATATGTGAAAGGAATAAAGGGTTGAGACCCTTAGGACTTGAGTAAGTTCAACGCTCAAGGGGAATAGAGCAAGTGTGTGCAATGCTGATGCAAGGAGTGCAGAAGGCAGATACATTATGAGTCCTAAACTGTGAGGAAAGTGCAAGGTGAGTGAAAAGAGGACTTATTTCAAAGTCCAGATCTCAGGAGGAGTAGAATCTTCAGAACGCAAGCAGAGGCAAAAAAGGTATCCCTACAAGAGAGAAACATTCAAAGGGTCGAGCCCTTTTGAATTTTAAATAATTTCAAGCTAAATAGGTACAAAGCACGTCGAGGAGTCAGTCTTGCCAAAGAAAACCTCAAAGGCCATACCTTTGAATTTATTGAGAAATCCTTCTTTCAAAGGAAAGAGAAGTGTGCAAAGGAGGAGAAGATACAACAATCCTCATCTCTATTGTCGGGAGTGATATGGACCATTATGTCCAATTCCATAATCGAGGAGGAGCATGCACATAGGTGAATAAATTCTCACCGTTGGATCTAGGCGTGAGGATCAACAGTTGTCCGATCCAGGTAAGTTGCACAGAGTTTAACCCTCTACACCCTTTGAACTTCGTTAGTTCAGAGGTTTCTCAAGTATGTGTATCGAAGGACATAGGATCCCCAAATTCCCAGGATGCAGAGTGAATCGGGACCATCCGTTTTGAGGACACATGTCAGCATATTGGAGAAGGTCCAGAGCCACAATGATCCGAGAGAAAAAAATCATGGGGTGCACAGAGTCGGGAAGACCCGAAGCTCCGAAATCCCAAAGCATATTGTAACCATTGGTGTAGAGTACACATGTCAGTGGATCACTAAGTTCAAAAGACCATCCATCTGGTGGAAAAAAGGTCAGGAGGGATCAAATCCCTTAGAGTTCCAAACAGTGGAGAAAATATCCACCATTGATCTCGGTGGACAGGTGTCACTAGATCCAACACTCTGGAGGAAAGATGGACAGAAGCAGTTTGGGTCAAGAACGCCTAGAGGATGGATTTCATTCGAGTCGTCCATCATCAAGGACACACATCATCAGATTAGGATATCCAGAGGATAGACACTCCTAGATAATAGAGGTAAACAGGGTTCAATCTCTCTGGAGTCCCGAAGTCTGGAGTTGATATGTATCGTTGATCAGAGGAAGGACATGTAACAACATATATGGATATCCGACACTCTGGGGGAAATAGAGTACAACATTGTGAGGATTATTGAAGGCTCGAAGGTCAGAGTCCATCCCAGCCATCTGTTGGAGGAGGACGCATGGAGACAAATCCTATAGTTTGGGATGTGGAACCTCGATGAATTTGTGTCATCGAGAAGACAGGGAGAAAACTCCCAAAGTCCCAAAAAGAATCTTGGTTGTAGGTTGGCTAAGCATTGTGGGTCATTGATCATTATTTCCATTCGGCACTCAACCATTTTAGAATTTCAGCGTCAGGAGATACGAAGGGTTGTGTGTGTTGGGTGTAGTCGAAATTTGTTGAAGCCCAAAGAAAAGAGATTTGGATCGTCCATTTGTCAGATCTTGAGAACCATTAATTTGATGCTTGGGCGTATTCGACGATCTGGTGATTCAGGAAACTTGTGGAAAAGCATTGTGGAAAAATCATCGAAGCCTGGAGTGCAAAAGAGGCGTAGAGTCATCGATCAAGGGAGGATACACCAACCACTCGATCAGCCATTTCAACTTTCGACGTTCGACACTTTGTGAGTGTTATGTGTATTGGATGCGGTTAGAAAATTTTTGAAGCCGAATCCCCATGGAGAGTCTGAGTCGTCGATCTCGGTGCATGTTGAGGACCGTTGATCTTGATGCCTTTTGTTTCAGTAGTTTGCAAGTTTTGTGTATTCAACAGAGTTAAGGTGAAAGAAAGGAAGAGATCATTGAATCCTGAAGCACTGAAATAGTGCATACCTCTTGTCGCCTGGTCACAGCCCAGGGTCATATGCCATTTTCTCCAGTGTGAAAGAGGATAGGGGCCCCAACTTGATTTCAAAGGAAAAGGGGCTTAGTAAGAGCCCGAGGGTTTATTCTTGGATTGACACATGGAAAATTAAGGACCTATGTAATATTTTGCGGGCTCAACAGGGACCGAAGAGCCGATTTGGCTCCCGATTGTGAACGATCCTAGACCAGGAGGTCGTGCAGACCCTAGGAGAGGATAACGTTTGCATCAAGTGGTATAAAATCTTAATTTTGTCTGCATGTAGCAAGAGAGAGAGGAAAATATTGTTATGATATCATCAAGTGGTATGAGAGATTGATTTATGTCTGTAGACAGCAGGCAAAGGAGGGAAAAAAAGGATGCAATGCTCTATGAATATTGTTGCAAGGTGTGAAACATACAAGAGACAAACAAGAGGGTTGTAGGAGAAAACCAATAGTTCTCTCAGTTGTAGAGAAGATAAAGAAGAAAACCAAGTGGGTTGAAGAAGAATAATTGGTTGAGTTCGTGAAGGAAAAGGAGTAATATGGCTATTGAATTCCATAAATAGGGTCAGAAAAAAATACCACCAATAGGTGAGCAACATATAGAAGGATAAAGAGCTCAAGGATATCTGAGAGGATCTCGATAGGATGATGTTGAAGATACAGTAGGAAGCAAGAGGAAGCTGAAGGTATGAATGGCCCTTGAAGCGAAAGGTAAGGTGGCATGTCCAGTAGTTGGTTTCCAGGAGGCAGCGATAGGTACCGAGGAGGTGGCTGAGGCATGTTGAAAACCTCAGTGCCACAGAAGAGGAAATGGTTTGAGTTTGTGAGCCAAAGTTTGGAAGGAACCTCAGTGATGAGGAAGAGAGATCAAGAAAAGATATTGTATACTGCCAGGAGGTCAGAAGTGAAATTTCAGATTTCTAGGTGGGAAATAAGAAGAGAACGGTGGAATATCTCATAAACTGCTAGGTGGTCATAGGTGGTAATGCATATTTCCAAGAGGAAAATGAGATTAGATCACTTAAAAATCCCATAGACTGCCAAGAGGGTCGGAGTGAAACCTCATGTTTCAGGTTGGCAAGGAGGATGAGGTGAGACTGTCTGAAAGTCTTGGGAACTAAGAGGAGAGGAGTTCAGATCATCCAGGAGTACTGACAGAGGAGGACCAGAGGCACATTCTGATCATTGGAAAAAATGATATATTCATTCCAAGCATCCCAACAGAGTCCAATGCACATGTCGAAAGTGCAGAGGAAATACAACCAACAAAGATTCTCATAGAGGATATTGAGCAGAAGCAGACATTGAAATATTCCCAGGAGATGGAAGAAGAAGAAGAGCATTCAGAATAATTTCTCAAAATTTTTAACAAAGAACATGAATAGAAGATGACTGCAGAATTGGATCCTTTAGTAGAGGAGAGAACATAAAAGAACATGGATTTTTCTGATCTGTGTGAAGAGTTGGAGACCCTGATAGAAATAAAACTGTCAGAAGGGATAGTTGAGCAGCATCTCAGTAAAATTGTTGAAGAAGTGAAATTTGCAATGGAGTGGAAAGCTAATTCTACAAGAGATGAAATCAACACAAGAGATAAGGATGATCTTCCCATTTATTTGCGTGAAGAATTTGAGGCCCTGGAGGAAAGGGTAATGGCGTAGAGCCAACGCATCCAACAAGTTAAGTTGGAATTGGATGATGAAGAAGAGATGCAACAGAGAATACTGCAAAGGAGGAGCCAACCAATGGACCAGTTGGACAGAGTAATAGAGTAGATATGAAGGCTAATGTTGAATTCATCAGAGGAGAGAGTCAGTAACAGAGAGAGGATGATTACAAGAGAGCCTATAGCAACAAAGAAGAGGAATATATGGACAACTCCAAATTCAGATTTGGAATCCTAGAGGATCTCGACATCAACAGCAGAGAAGCCTTGAGGAGGAGCTCATGTTTTTGTCAGCGTGGGATTATGATGCAGGAGCATCGCTCCCCCTAAAAAAAAATCCATCAAATTAGCACACATGGAGGAACAAGTTCTGAGGAAACAGAGGCACCAACCCTCTCATTTTGAACTCAAATTTTAAATTTTTAATGTAATTAAATGGAATTAAGTGTTGTAAGTATCAGGGAAAGCCGAGCCATGTGCCTTTGTACAATTTTAATGTTAAGTAGCCTTTAATGGTTGACAGGTTGATAGGATTAGTTATGATGCGTACTAGATGTCCATTCATTATAATAGAATGCAATTCAATGTGAGTAGCTGGAGGGAAGGCTTGAGGAGCCCCTCTTTTGTAAAATTATATTGTATCAAAATTCATGAGTGTCATGAGTGATCTGTTGATGAGTGAGTTGAGAGAGATCAAGAGAGGAGAGGAGAGAAAGAGCCGAAAACTCTGTTGCAGTCCATCCTTTGTAAATCTTTGTACAAAAGAAGTCATAATTAATACAAAAGAAGTTTTTCCTGCATATGGGGTTTCTGTGTTTTTAGGTGTGATGAATGTTAACTTTATGAATGTTTCCTGTGTTTATTCATTGTATATGTGCAAGTACGTTACATTTGCAATTCTATATAGAATTCTCTATCTTTGTGGATTTATGAGTAGTTCTGGGCTCTTAGGCTTATGCAAGGAGTGCACACCAGAGTGATTGAAAACTCTGTGAAGCCAATGCAAGGAGTGCATTTGAAATATCTTTCGAGTTTAGAGAAGAGTGTGCTAGGTGGGAACACCAGAACAATTTAAAACTCAGAAAGGAGAAATAGTGTCAGGGAAGGCCTATTAGAGTTATTAAACACTCTGTAGAAGACTTACCAGAGTTACTGAATACTTTGAGGGATCTGCAAGGAGTGCATTAACCAAGAGTAAGAAGTGCGTGACAACTCTATTTCGAGTTCTTGGAGAAAGGTTTCCAAGAGGGCACACCAGAAGGTAAATCTTGGGAGGAGCAGTGCAAGTCTGCACAGAGAGCGCAAGGAGTGCATGAGTGAATTATCAAAATTTAGGACTCAAGGAGGTGAGTGTAAGGAGTGCACAAAACCAACACGTTTTTGAAGTGTCAGTAAAATCTCAGAAGGAACAGAGAACACAGCGAGGATAGTGTTGAAGGAACACTCTGAAAGTGTTTGTGAATCTCTAGAGGATGAGCGAATAAGTGTTGATAGGGCACACTGATATGTTAAAGGAATAAAGGGTTGAGACCCTTAGGACTTGAGTAAATTGAACTCTCAAGGGGAATAGTGCAAGTGTGCACAAGGCCTATGCAAGGAGTGCAAAAGGTAGAGACAGTATGATTCCTAGACTATGAGGAAAGTGCAAGGTGAGTGCAAAGAGGACTTATTTCAAAGTCCAAATCTTGGAAGGAGCAGATTCTTTGGAACGCAAGCAGAGGCCAAACAGACAGCCCTTTAGGTGAGAAAGATTCAAAGGGTCGAGCCCCTTTGAATTTGAAATCATTTCAAGATCGGGAGGTACAACGCGGGTCGAGGAGTCGTGCTTGCCGAAGAAAAGATCAAAGGCCAAACCTTTGAATTTTTTGATAAATCCTTCTTTCGAATGAAGGAGAAGTGTGTAGAGGAGGAGAAGCTACAACAACTGTCATATCTGTTGTCGGGAGCGATCTGTACAGTTAGATATGAGTCAACACTCGAGGAGGAGTGCAGACGGAGGATAATAGATACTTATCATTGTATCTAGGCACAAGGATCGACAATCTTCCGATCCAGGTAATTTGTATGGGGTTTAACCCTCTGCACCCTTTGAAATTCATTAATTCAGAGGTTTTTCAAGTTTGTGTATCGAAGGAGACAAGATCCTCGAAGTCCCTGAATCTGGAATGAATCAGAATCGTATGTTTCAAGGATGCGTGTCAGTAGACTGGATAAGGTCCAAAGCCTCAGTGCTCTGAGGGAACAAATGCATAGGGTGTACAGAGTCGCGAAGACCCAAATATCTGAAATCCTGGAGCACATCGTAGCCATCGGTGTAGAGTAAACGTGTCAGTGTATCGTTGAGTCTGAAAGACCAACCATCCCTGACAAAAAAGGTTAGGAGGGGCCAAATCCCTCGGAGTTCCAAACAACGAGGCTCATCTCCACCGTTGATCTCGATGGATAGGTGTCACCAGATCCAACACTCTGGAGGAGAGGCACTCTGGAGGAAAATTGGATAGAAGAAGTTGGGGTTGATAACTCCTGGAGGTTGGAGTTCATCCGACTCATCCATCATCGAGGACAAACGTCGTCAGATCAAGAGATCTGAAGGATAGACACTTCGGGAGAATAGAGGTAAGCAAGGTCCGATCTCTTTATAATCTCGAAGTCCGAAGTTGATTTGGATCATTGATCAGAGGAAGGAAATGTGGTCATAGATCCGGAGGTCCGACACTCTAGAGGTCCGACACTCCAGAGGAAATAGAGTGAAACATTGTGTGGGTTCCCGAAGGTCGGAGTCTAGCCCAGTCATCTTTTGGACGAGGACACATGGAAACAGATCCCATAGTTTGGGGACGTGGCACTTCAATGAATTTGTGTCATCGAGCAGACAGGGAGAAAACTCCCAAAGTCCCAAAAAGCATCTTGTTCGTCATTTGGATAAGCTTTGTGGGCCATTGATATTTTTTCATTCGACTCTCAATCGTTTCGTCATTTTGACGTCTTGAGATACGAAGGGATGTGTGTGTTGGGTGTAGTCAAAAGTCATCGAAGCACAAATAAAAGAGATATGGACCATCCATATGTCGAATCTTGAGAACTGTCGATTTGATGCTTGGGCGTATTCATCAATCTGAATATTTGGGAAACTTGTTGAAAAGTGTTGTGGAAAAATCACCGAAGCCCGAAGTGTGAAAGAGGAGTAGATTCATCGATTAGGGGAGGATATTCTAGACGTTCGGTCAACCATTTCAGTGTTCGGCATTCAAAACTTTGTGAGTGTTATGTGTATTGGACATGGTTAGAAAATCGCCAAAGCCGAATCCCCGTGGATATTCTGAGTCATCGATCTCGGTGCCTGTTGAGGACCGCTGATCTTACTGCCTTTTGTTTTGACAGTTCACAAGTTTTGTGTATTCGGCAAAGTTTATGGGGAAAGAAAGGCAAATATGATTGAAATGGTACGTAGTTCTTAGCGCCTGGTCACAACCGAGTGTCATATTCCATTTTCGCTAGAGTTAAAAGGGCTAGGGGCCCGAAATTGATTTCAAAGGCAAAGGGGCTTAGTAAGAGCCTGCGTGTTTATTCTTGGACCTACATATGGAAAATTAAGGACCTGTTTAAGGTTTTGGGGGATCAGTAGGGCCCGAAGAGCTGATTTGCCTCCCAATTGTGAATTATCCTAGACCGAGAGGTAGCACAGACCCTGGGAGAGGATGGGGTTTGCATCATAGTAATACCATCTTTTGTTACAAAGGGAAAAAGTCAATCAAACTATGCTATGAGTTCTCTTTTATAAGACAAGAGAGAGACTCTTCAATTCTCATGAATATTCATTTCATTTTCTTTCCGATTCTTTTATCACATTTCAAAAATTAATATATGAGTTTTACAAAGAGAAAATGAACAGACCCATGAGTCATTATTTTCATCCTAAAACAGTTTACAAATGATATTCATTTTAAAAACAATCATTAACTATGTCCATTTGCATTATCTTTTGTTCCTCAAAAGTTTTGGGTGTTTCTGTCTTCTTACTACTAATTAAGATTCTTCTAGATTCTTCTCCTTTGTCTTGAATTTACATGGATATATCCCTGGCTCAATTTTGTCTCTTGTAGCTTGAGATATGACTTCTTGAAATCTGCTTAGCCGATTCTTCAATTTGATTCGGGTTCTATCTATTTTTTTCATTTTCGGACCTTTCTTTCTCTCGGTATGTCAACACTTGATATCCCACCCTATTCGTCTCTTCTCCAACTTTCCATCGAGCTATCTCATTCTTTCCGTATCTCTAGATACGAGTATTTGAAGTTGGTATGGTCAATTTTCCCCAGAAATCCATAGTCTAGTATTTTTCACATTTTTGGATGTCTTCTATCCATTTCTCAACCTAGATACCTACAGCACTATGTTCCTCTATTCGATACATTTCTAACTAGGTATCACATGCCTCATTTCCTCACCTCTAGAAAAAATTATGGCCATTTAAAAATTTTCACTCATCATCCATTGATCAAACTCGTGGGTTAATCTCGACCATTGATTATTGAACTAGATCAATGGTTCTTGTCAAATTTTTATCGAACCCAAACTAGAGTGGAGTGTGTGTGTTCATAAGTTCATATTGGAGTCTTCCTAACTCCTATCCCATTCTCATTGTGATGCATCAACTCTGAGAGTGAGATCTGGTCATTCAATATATCTAGAATCAATCCCCCCAATCCATCGGAAGAGTCATTTCACAACTTGTTCCAATGCACAAATGAAAAGGTATCGAAGAATATTCCACCTTCAATTTCCATGCTGAAGGTTAAATCCTAACAAAATTGATGACATGTATTCGAAGATGATTATTCGATGTCTAGAAAAATTGTGAAGTTTCATGGTATTGAGAAATATTCCCTCATAGCTCTATTTTTCATGTGTTGGATTTGGATTTTCCTTTCATGGATGATCAATGGTCATGATTAATAGTTTTTCAAAGTCTAAAAGATACCATTTGGATCCTTAACTTTGACCATCTGAAACTGCAACCTGAATATTGTTGCATGAGAAAGACTCAATCATACATTCAAGAAAAATATCGACGGCTAGGGAGAGTTTCTCTCTAATAATTTGATCTAGGTTTAAGCTTGAAGAATTTTGTAAATAAATAAGTCATGGTTCTAGTGTTTGGTCACATCGAAGGAAAAGGGGCTTAGTGCCCAATTGGACCTGTGAATTGTCTACTGAAATGCCGACGAACCATTCTGCAGTGCGAAAGACTAGGCACAAAGACTCAATTCAATGTCGTGAAGGAGAATTTTCCAACAAATATTCATTGATAGACTTTTTTATGTGGGTAATGTATTTGTGAGTCTATCAGAGAAGAAAGCTTCCAATGAAGAGTGTGAATGTCAGAGAATATTAAGCTTCGACATTGTTGTCGGAGTATGTGATCGAAAGGCTGGGAGGACATGAAGTGGGTAGATCCTGATGATGAGAAGGATAGATAATGGGTGCCACGTCAGTACCACATCGGTACCACATGGGATGGAACAAGTGAGAGGGAACCACGTGGCAGTGGGTTGGAAAAGGTGAGTGAAGACTTAGGAAACTTTGAGATTCCATAACTTTCAATCCGGAACTCAGATTTAAGTATGGTTTATTAGAAAAATAGGATCACAGAGAAATAAAATTAAACAAATGCGTAAATAAAACAAAAAATATACACAGTACAATAGAGACATAGATATACATGGTTCACGCAGTGTGGGCTACGTCCACCAGAGAAATTTCCAGGTCCTTCCTTTTTATTATCTAGCAAAATGAAGGGATACAACCTACATCAGGCCTGTTGTAACTTCCTCTTCTTTCTCTCACGGTCTTCTCTCTCAGAATACAATAACCACTCACATACACATCTGCAATACAATTCCCTCATAAAAGAGGGTTGCCTTCTAGGGTAAAAAAACCTAACATAAATTCTACTGTTAGATCTGTGACCTTATATGGAACGGTCCAAATTGACTATTAAATTACAATATACATTTACAAGGAAAAATTTCCTTCATGGGCTTCTCCCCCAATCTGTAGTTGTGGGAATGATCCCCCTCAGACCTCGCAGGGGGGGAAATCCCCCCCCTACAACCCCACCGCATGGAGGGGTGTACATTCTTCCGAGGTGTTCAATCTTCATGGGGTATAAACATGACCGAAAACCAAAGATCTATGAATTAGGAAGATAAAAAGGATCCACAACCAACATGGTTATATTCATTGAAAATCTCTCGACAAGAATAATCCAAATATGATATTTGGCTAGAGAGAATAATAGAGGAAAATAAAGATAAACCCAATAGTCCCTGGGCCTTGGTTTCGGGAGAGAGGGAAGGCCAAAAGAAGAATTTGGTAGCGATCAATACAAAGAGGCTTGGGGACGAGTCTGTAGGAAAGGTGGATCCTATAACCATGGAATCTCAAGACCTCAGTGAAATCGAAAAATAAGAGGCTTGGTAAGGATCAAATTCAAGGTTCTAGAAAAGGATCAATAGATTCCCCCACAGGCCTGTCAAACCTTCTCTTTCAAAACAAAAGAATGACATCAACCATGCAATCAAAAGAATATTATCCAATACAATAAAAAATATATTCCTTTCCTTTAAACCAACTTATAAGAGATTGTTAGGTTTATTGAACAATAATATGGTGATTGTAGATGAGTGTCCTAAGACTACATAAGCTAATTCAAAGAAGAAGAGTAGAATCCATATGCGAGAGAAAAAGTATGAAGTCATGAAGCATAACATGTCAGCAAGAGGATGAAAATTTTGAATTATCCAATAAACAAATTATTAGCCACAGCCTCATCTAAGACATGCAATAGAACATCAGACCTTGCAGCCACATAGAATCATCAAAAACTTCAAAATCAACGAATATTTTGAAACAAATGTAAACGAAAAATCATAGGTAAATAAGAATCATGAAGACATTTGAAATCATCATATTGAAAGGAATTATCAACACCCATAATAAACAATCATTCAACTAGATAAAACCTCCAACTCCTTGAAAGTAGGAAAAGACATAACATTAGGCTAAAGCGGTAGAGGATTAGGAAATAGGATTGAAATTTTAGTAGGGAACCCCTTTCCTTTTTCTTTTAAATGCAAAAATATCAAGGTGGGTTTATGTGGACACAACATAACCTAATTCACATATAATCTCTAATCTCCTCAAATTCAAAGAACATTTCCATTTCTCCTATGGAGTCTATCCATTCCTCAAGATCTAAACTTCCATAATTGATACAAGTTTCAAGTTTAGTGTTACCTTTAGTACATATGATTGTTCACATCATTCTCTTCAACTATAATGTACTCTTGTTCTATTCCACTCCATCATAATTGTTATCCTACACAACATTGGCAATTTGTTTTCTCTAGGGTCTCTTCATGGCATCCATTCTTGCCATCATTGTCCTCCCCATTTCCATTTCCTCAAGGGAATCCTTATATTTTGAAACCTATAGTCTCATGGGTCTTCCACAACCTCTTCTTCTCCATGCCATTACTCTAATTCTATTTTGGGATCCTCTTATTCTCCAAATCCTAAATTCAACTTGCTTTGAATCCTATTGATGCAAGGAAATATACACATTAACATACACAACATAAATATCCAAAACACAATAGAAAATTAAACAATAATGAAAAAATAAGCATTCACAATATAATTTCATATATCACAATAACACAAAGCAGAAACACCCACACAGAGATACAATCTCTTTATTCATTAATATTGGTCATTGATATTCACTGTACCCTGTAGTTTTATTTACCTTCAACAGAGCCATGCTGGAAATCCATGCCCTTTCTGAACCTCTACTGACTCAAATTGAAATCCCATAAAAGCGTGACCTTCATGGCTGGGAGAAAACTTATACAATCGATGGGGTATACCAAGGGATTAAAACATTGCAATCGTTATCATATCCATTCACATTCAACATTAATTTCCTCTCTGACTCCTAAATCCCAGAGGAATTACTTTATTCCATAGTTTGAATGAAGTGGATCCATGTAAGCCCAGAGACCTTGTTAAATCTTTTGATTGGTTTCCTCTATGGTCTTTCTTAAACATCAATCGTGGACTCATACTTTATCCACTCTAGGAAGTGAATTATACCTATGTCGATGGTCGACACATTTATGTTAGATCTTTGTGGAAAGTTGACACATGATTATATTGGATAATATCTTCTTAGTATATTCATATCTCTTGGATATACAACGCATAGACAACTCTGAGCAGCATAGTTACAAATACTGCACAACACAAAAAATTCATGACAGAACTTTCAAGACTTACCTCGTAGTGGCCAAACTGCTCAATATACTGCGTGCTTTGATAAAACACTTAATGAAATGATTTCTTGACACAGAAACAATGCAGTGCTATACTTAGCATATAAACTCATAAATACAACAGAACTTGTCAACACATAAAATACTTGATATTAATAACTTTGACACTATGCGCTAATACAAAATACAATATTGTGACGAGCTTTTACTCCAACAACTTCTGAACTATTTCTAGGACTTACAAAACACACACATAGAGCTTTTGCTCTCAAACTTCTCTAAATCCTCAGTTGTTGCTTCTCTTCCTATCGACTATTCTCTTTGTTCTATGTCTACATTATGTCTATCGACTTCCTATAGACTCAGACTTATATAGATAATGACTGAGACTTCTTCTATAAGTAAAACATAATCAAACTTTAAAGATGAAAATAAATTCAAATAACTTCTACTTAACAAATCTCGAGAAAGATAAAGCTTGACTTCATTAAATAACTTCCCTACTTGTCGACTAACAAAACTAAGTTCACATAAACTTGTGAATTTGTATTTGCAGACTAACTGACTGACAAATCGCTAGAGACGTAAATCTCATCAACTTGTAATTACTATTTTCAACACTCCCTCTTAATTATAAGTAGGTGGGATTACAAACATTTACATCAAAAATTTGAAATTGCATAAACTTTCAATCATCTTTCACTGTGCAGACTCCCAGACTACTACACAGATGATAAAATGCATCTCTTGCTAAAGCTTTTGTAAAATTGTCTGCAATCTGTTCTTTAGACCTGCAAAACTCTAAACAAATCTCTTTGTTATTCTTTAATTCTCTGATAAAATGATACCATGTATCAATGTACTTGGTTTTATTGTGAAACACACGATTCTTTGATAACATTATGGTTGAATTGTTGTCACAAAATATTGTAGTTGGTTCTTGTTTTTCCTGCAAGAAATATTTTAACATTCTCATCCAAACTACTTGACAAGATGTGCTTGTAGTTGTGACGTACTCTTCTTATGCTGAAGATAGAGTCACTATGGGTTGCTTCCTTGATTCCCGTGACACTATACATGTTCCAAAATGAAATGTGTACCCATAGGTACTTTTCATGTCATCTATGTTGCCTCCACAATCATTGTCAATGCATCCAATAAGTGTGAAATCTTCTGAAGTAGAATACATAATTCCAAAATCTTTAGTTCCATTCACATATCTCAAAATTATTGTTCCTGCCTTCCAATGTGATTCTTTTGGAATTTCCATGAACCTTGAAATGAGGCTCACTCCATACATAATATCAGGTCTTGTTGTTGTTAAATACATAAGACTTCCTACCAATCTTTTAAACATTGTGGGATCCACCTTAGATCCTTCATCTTCTTTGCTTAACTTCAATCATGTTATGACGGGTGTTGGGGCTACTTTGGAATTTATCATATTGACTCTTTTCAATATTTCATGCGCATACTTAGATTGTGAGATAAATATACCATATCTGTACTGGTGAACTTCAATACCCAGAAAATATCTCATAATCCCTAAATCAATTATTTCAAATTCATCCTTCATCACTGACTTCAATTCTTCTATGCCAAAATCACCTATAAAAATAAAATCATCTACATATAAGAAAACAATTAACATGCTACCTTGTTGATTTTCTTTGATGTACAGTTTTGGATCACATTCACTTCTTTTAAATCCATTCGGAATGAGGTAGGAATCTATGCAATTGTACCAAGCTCTAGGAGCTTTCTTTAACCCACACAGTTCCTTCTTCAACCTGTACACTTTGTTTTCTTGTCATGGAACCTCATAACCTTGTGGTTGTTCCACATATAATTCTTCTTCTAAATGTCCATTCAAAAATGATGACTTTGTATCCATTTGATAAATTGGCCATATATTCTACGCAACAATGGCTAACAGAGTTATGACTATGTCCATGCATGTAACATGTGCAAGTGTTTCATTGAAATCAATTCCATGTTGATGTGTAAAATCTCTTGCAACTAATCTTTCTTTGTGCTTTTGCACATCTCCTTCTACATCTTGTTTGGTTTTATAAATCCAATTGACACTTATCACATCCTTGTCTTCAGGTATATCTACGAACTTCCATGTTTGATTGTTCTCTATGCATCTGATTTCTCCATCCATGGTTTGTTCCCATACATCATCTATGACAACTTCTTCAAAATTTAATGGATCATCTATTTGTGAAAACAGAGCAAAAAATGAAAAATGAATTTGTTGTGTCAGTGTTATAGATGTTGCGCAAACTTCTTATCTTCCTTGGTAAAAACTTTCTAATGTTGGATCTAGATATGTAGAACTACTTGGACTGCTTCCTGGAGTTTATTGCACTCTTGGTGTAGTTTGCGCACCCACTGACCTCACTGGAGTAGATTGTGCTGGAATTTGTGTCACAATTCTAGGAGTAGAAGGAACTACGCACTGACTTGTACATGGTGTCTAAACCACTTCTTCTTCTTCTGTGTCATCATGCTCAATAATTTTGACTGTCTTTGCTATGCTTCCATCCCATGCTTCATTTTCCACGAACTGAACATCGCGACTGATTATGAATTATCTTGCGACATGGCCATACATATTGTATGTCTTTGTATCTTCAAGTATCCAACAAATTTACATTTTTTTCCTTTGTTATCTAGCTTCTTTCTCAGCTCATCTGGAACATGTGCATATGCGACACAACCAAAATTTTTTAAGTGTGTCACATTATGCTTCATACCTGTCCAGGCTTCTTGAGGAACTTTTTTTTTAACACTCTTTGTCGGACATATGTTCATGATGTATACTGCAGTTTCTACTACCTCATCCCAATATTCATTTAACAAATTTTTGGCTGCCAACATACTGTGCGCCATCTCTATGATGGTTTGGTTCTTCCTTTTTGTGACACCATTCTGCTGTGGTGTATATCGCGTGGTAAATTGCTTGTAGATGCCATGAACTTTAAAAAGGTTTTGAAACTCTCTTGAAATGTATTCACCTCATTTGTTCTATCAGAGCATGTTCTATCAAAGAAGTTTATATCAAAACAAGTTTATCAGAGAAACAACTCTGTCATAAAGTGAAAATATGGCCTCTACTTCAAATCTGCAAACTCCCAATTTTACAGGAAAGAATTATTAGTTATGGTCTTTGACCATGAAGGAATTATTTATGGGTCAATATGTATGGGAGATAGTCGAGAATGGCTATGTGGAACCAATAGATAAGGCAATGTACAATGCTCTCACACAAGATGAGAAGGATGCTTTGAAAAATCAAAGGAAGAAGGATGGAAAGACGATGTTTTACATACATCAAGCCATGCATGAGAGCATACTCCCAAGAGTTGTATCAACAAAGAAAGCCAAAGAAGCATGGGACATATTACAAACCTCTTATCAAGGTATGGGCAAAGTCAAGACTTCAAAACTACAAATTCTTAGAAGAAATTTTGAAAATCTATCAATGAAAGACTCAGATTCAGTAGATTCATTTTATACCTGTGTCATTGGCCTGATAAATCAAATTAAGTCTCATGAAGAAACCATAGAGGATATAAAAATTGTTGAGAAAGTACTTAGGAGTCTTCCTCCTAAATTTGATACCCTAGTTGTGACTTTGGAAGAAATCAAATACCTGAGTCAGTTTGGTCTAGATGAATTGCAAGCTTCCCTCATTAATCATGAACACAGATTAAATAGGTCAAATATGTCATTAGAAAATGAATTTTATGCGCAATCATCTATAAGTCGTGGAAGAGGAAGGGGGGGAGAAAACTTTAGAATCAGAGGAAGAAGTTATTTCATAGGTGGACGTAGTAGCAGTCCTGGAAAAATTGTTGGAAGATGACAAAACCCAAATACCAGTCATTCAAGTAGTCAGAGAACTGATAAATCAAAGATTCAGTGCCATCACTATAAAAAGTACAAACATTATGCATATGAGTGTAGGAAGAGAGAGTATAATCAGAAACAGACACACAATGCAAATAGTCCCTCCATTCCTATATTTATGGCACGTGCTGAAGCAATGCCTATATTTTCCCAGTTGAATGCAATGTTTCCCATTAAAGTCCTTGTGACATATGGTGTCTATATTCAAGCTACAGTAATCACATGACAGGAAACATAGATTTTTTTTTTCTAGTTTGGATAAGTCAGTCCAAACCAAAGTTACACTTGGAATAGACATCCAAGTCATTCTCTTAGGAATTAACATTTTAACTAAACAAGGAGAACAAAAAGTTATTCCTGATGTATATTATGTTTCTGGTCGGAAGAATACTTTGATGAGAACATGACAATTGTTACAGAAAGGATATAGAATCTACATGGAAGATAATCACTTTGTGATTATGGACAGATATCCAAGCAATCAGCTTATTGCAAGAATCCAAATGAAAAGTAACATAATGTTTCCACGGACATTGAAGCCAACCAAAAATAGAAACACATCACAAGTTGTTGGCAACGCAAAAGATGCATAGTCTAACACTGCATTCAAAGCATAAAGAAAAGAAGTATTTGCGTGCAGTTCTGAAGAAGGAAAAGGTAGTGTGTGCAATGTAACCAAGAAATAAGAAGACATTGGTGAAGAGATGCTTGAAACATTCCAATCTAAAGTACAAGATGATTCCTGGCTATGGAATTTCATATATGAACATTTGAACTTTGGAGGTCTGAAGCTGCTACACACAAAGGATATTGTAACAGGTTTTTCATTAATAGAAAAACCAGAAAGAATATGTGAATACTGTATTTTTGGAAAGAAACACAAAGAATCATTTCCAGTTGGCAAGTCGTATAGAAAAAAATCTCCACTGGAAATTGTACACTTAGATATTTGTGGACCAATGCAAACACCATCTATAGGAGTCAATATATATTTTTTGACATTTATTGATGAATTCTCAAGAAAGACATGGATTTGTTTCCTAAATAATAAATCTGATGCATTGGGTTGTTTTCAGTGGTTTAAATCACTTTGAAGAAGCAGAGTGGTTATTACATCAAGTTTCTAATAATTGACAGAGGAGGTGAATACATTTCAAAAGAGTTTCAAAACTTTTTAAAAGTTCATGGCATCTACAAGCAATTTACCATGCGGTATACACCACAGTGGAATGGTGTTGCAGAAAGGAAGAATCGAACCATTGTGGAGACGGCGCGCAGTATGTTCGCAGCCAAACATTTGTCAAATGAATATTGGATTGAAGCAATAGCAACTGCAGTATACATCATGAACAGATGTCCGACAAAGAATGTTAAAAAAAGAGTTCCTCAAGAAGCTTGGACAAGTATGAATCATAATGTGACACACTTAAAAGTTTTTGATTGTGTCACATACGAGATGTTCAGTTCTTGAAAATGAAGAATGGGATAGAAGCATATCATAGACATGAAAATGAAGAATGGGATAGAAGCATATCATAGACAGTCAAAATTATTGAGCATGATGACACGAAAGAAGAAGTGGTTCAAACACTATGTACAAGTCAATGTTCAGTTCTTTCTACAGATAGAACCTGCTCTGATACAACACGATCAAAGAATTTTAAACATTCCGAGGTCTATTCTTCCCTAGGAACCCAGAGTCTACTATGTTCTTAGTATATTCATATCCAAGACTCATAATAGTCTATTCTTCCCTCGGAATGCAGAGTCTATTGTAACACGAGAGCTCCCGTCTCTTTAGTTTTAGGGTTACCGCGATGTCACTGCAAACCAATAATTAGTACAAGAAATCGTCGAAGATTAAAACTTGTGAACGGACTGATACTACATGCAGGACAATCCACCATAAAAGAAATAAAACAAATAAAGGAAACTGAATTTAAGTAAATGTGCAGGATAACTAGTTCGACCAGCGACTCTCCTGCATTTCCTTTCATTTCCTGGTGGTGAAGAATCTGCGACATGAGAAACATCAACATTAAATAGTAAACACAACTGAAGTTTTTTTAATTTCTATCGATGAATATTGTTTAAATCCTCGCAATGATTTTTACAACAATAAGCGCTCCCTTAATTTGACAAAATTCTTGGTTAAGAGACACATACTTTTGATCCTCCCTCGACGGGCTTATTGAAATTCCCCATTCCCCATGTTTCTTTGTATGATGCATGGCTGAATAGGCGAGGAGTTATTTGGAAACCCACAGATTCAATCCTGCAGATACATGGTATTTGAAATGATAATAAAAACATTTGTAGCATAGCTTCATGATATCGTGTCCGTAGAGTTCTTTGTAGTACACAAATGTTATTCCTAGCTAGGGTACTCTTCTTCTTTTGCTAAAGATCCCAATAATAGTATCTTCATCGTATGTTTCACACCTTTCCTCTCTGGTGTCATACAATGTCTTGGCATCGCACCTGTTATCGTTCTTGTCAATCGATCCCTGACACTGGCCTCTGTGCACCCTTGAGAAGTGCTATAATAGGTTGTCATGGGTGGATTACACCAGAAGATTGAATAAAGTAGCCTAAGAGTTAAATTTGTAGATTTTTCATCAATTCCAATCAGAGATCCCGAGCCATTAAGGATTCATATACATTTAGGACTTTAAGTTTTTGCAGCATTGTGCGGAAAAACTAGAGCTTTTGTGTCCCTCTAGACACTAAAACATCCATGCTAAGTTATTTATGTTTGTTTAAGGGGGGAGGGGCGAATTACCTATAGATACAGTTGTATAAACTCATGAGTAAATATAAAACAAACCGCAAGATGAGATTTCTTCCATTGCTTCAATAAGAGAAGGAGAATACATCAAAAACACTGCATGGGTTTTTTGAAGATGAATTTTATGAAGGAGATATAAATACACATAAGAAATATCCAAATAAGAACTATTTAAAACTAGGTTTACTATGACAACTCAGCACTTTTAAAGCTTTCTAGAGTTGAAGGATCTAGATTTAACTAGATCTAATTGAGAGTCTTCTAGGACTCTCTAAAATTAGCTTGAGTGATAATATTCTAACACTCCTCTTTAATTACAACCACTAACAATTTTAACACTAACCATTAAATCTTTGACAATGCCTCCAAGGAATTACAAAAGTCATAACATGATGACATCTTGATCTAAGTCTCAGTTAGGCCTTGAGTTCAACTAAATAAAAAACTTGTTTTATCTTATTTACTTCTACATGCCGGTGCATTTTGTACTAATCTCTCTACAAACTTTTTCTTCCTTTTGCTCCAAACTTTATATTCTGCATACCTTCATCTTTAATTAGATCCTCTTCTGCATCTTCTTGTACTTCAACTATTACTAATTGAACATCTTCATTTTATTTCATCTCCTCTTCCATTGTTGCAACAACTTCGATGGTTGCCTTCATTTTTGTTGTTCCTTCTTCTGCTACACTTACGACAACTTTTCCATACCCATTTTCATCTTCATCATACTTGGGCTTTGCAAGACACTCCCTAAGAAATGTTAATTCAACATCATAATCAAATTCAACATTTAATGCAACCTCATTCATGTCTTCAAAAACTTTCATTGCTAGGTTACCCTCATATTTTGCTACGTTTCATTTTCATATTCAACTTCGATTTCATCATCCACATGTGTATCTATAGAGTCCACTTCACCATGCTCATGCTCTGCATAGAGTCACATTTTTCTTCCGCAATTTCTTCAACAAAATTCTATGGAGTGTTCAATACAACTACAGTCTCCATGTCTCATTTATCTTCTTCTACTTCACCAACTTCTGCAATTATTTTTGTAATGTCAACAATAGTCACTTCATCAACAACTACAATGCTTTGTGACTAAGCTTAATGCTAATTGGTGTTGCTCCCCATTTCACTATATGTCCTCTCCAGAATATCCCAGGCTTCTTTGGACCGGGTTGTTGCTACAATTTTGTGAAGAATGCTCTCATCCAAGCGTTATTGAATGAGAGACAATAATGTTGCATCATCCTTCTTGTTTGCTAAGAGCTCTTCTAATATTGAATCATGGTCTCATAGGTTGCTTGATTTAAGGGTTCTTCAAACCCATTCAACACAATATCACATAAATCTTCTGCACATGGTTTGGTTCTCATCTTAATTGCCCAAAAATCATATTTTTTTATTAGAGAAACTAGGAGGTGGTGGCATGTAAGAACTATTGCACAGATCCATGTAATAAGTCATGAATGCAGCATTCAAGGTCATCATTTTGATTTTTGCATGAAAAAATACACTTACCTTTCCTCTACCACACTTGGGGTTTCTGGGATATGAGACCTGTGGAGGAAATAGAAACCAAAACAACACCCTTTGCTCCAACCTTTCTCTGGTCGTTCTTGGACCAAACACATTATCACCAATTTTTGAAACAAAAAATCATGTTCATCAACGCCGCCACTCATGGAAAGCATCACTAGCATTCATCTCCATCTCAAATCAAGTAATATTAAGGATTTTGTTGATCTTTGGAGGTTCATTCATTGTTGTGCAATCATGTGCTCCTCCTTTGCTAGAAATATATTGAAAAAACATTGTTTCTTTACACTTCTTATTAGTTGGGATACTATGTTGTGCCAAGCAATCTTGTCCTCCTCATGGCATTTGATGTGCCTTTTCCTCAAACTACAAGAAAATATTTGGGTGGATTAAGCAGATCTGCACATTGATGCTCCAGACCATTTTGAAGTAGATGAAACAAGGTATCAATAAAAAAGAATGTTATAACATAGATTGTAATACAATATGAAATTTGATTAATGATGCTCAGAACCTTGATGTTCATCTCTTGTAGGAAGATTTACACACAAAAAAAATCAAGTTTCACCTTACTCTTTCTAACTCACAATTAATTCAGGCCTTCTCCTAAAAGAGTAAGCTTGCCCAACTTTGATACCATTTTGAAAGAAGAGGGAGAAGTGAACTATCGGCAATTGTATAAACTCATGCATAAACACAAAACCAAAAGATAACTTTCAACTCTTAAATCTTTATTTTGCAACTTACCAAAAGATAAGTTGCAACTCTTAAATCTTTATTTTTCAACTTAAGCTAAGGATATATAAGTACACATAATAATGATCCAAATGAGAACTGTGGTTTACTAAGAGTACATCTTGACAACTCAGCTCTTCTATCTTCTAGAGCTGAAGGATCTAGGTCTATCTCTATCTCTAGAATTCTCAAAGATTGAGTAATAATATTCTAATACTCTCTAAGATTAACATGAGTAATAATATTCTAATAGTTGTTATTTGAATATTATAAAATACATTATATATTGAAGTTCGCGTAATTCTTGATGTCGTTAAATACCTATGAAAGAAGTTTTGAATATCTTCCCACTCTGGTTGCGAAAAATGTAGCAACTTTCAATTCAGTGAAACATGTTTACTTTCTCCAGATGCAAACAAACATATTTAAATTCAATTTTGTTTTAGAATATGGATAGGTTATTTTAATTCAATGAAATATATTTATTTATATTTATTTTCTTCCGATGCAAAATATGGTTAAGAACATATGTTTCCTCTTAAGAGGTTACAGGTTCAAATACAGAGGAGGTAGGGTAGTATACCTTTGTAGAATTTACCAATCAAATCGTTGAGCAAAGGGGAATCCCTTGTCCCACAAACAAGGAATCTCCTACACCAATTTGATGTGCTAGCTTGACCGTGATTTTAAAAATAGATTATTATTATTATTATGAAACTTAATTTTGATTGAATATAGATCGTAGCTAAACAAGATTTTTAACATTTATAAAAGTACAAAACATTTACTTAGTAATATAATCGGACGGTCCGACGGATATCACATAGCTGTCAGCTAAAAAAATCGGGATTAAAAGGATTTATGGTAATTTACTTATTTATTTATATTAATTATTTTACATTATATTTTAGTGTGTTATTTATAAAGAAATAGTGATCTTAGGACATATGAGTGGCTAAAATCATTAGGAATCATATTTAACTTAAGTTATAACAATTTTTAATATAGTTAGATTTTTTGGATGTATCCATTGAACTAATTATAACTAAAAATCCAATTATACTAACTAGATTTAACATTTTTACACATTATATAAATATTAATTTTTTAACATTTTAGTTACTAGGAACTTGTCGTTCTCTTTTCCAAGTGCTTTATCTTATATAAATCCAAGCATTCAGACTGTCTGACGGATCATGAAAGGATTGACGGGAATTTAGTTATTTATTTATATTCATTTATATGGGTTTTTAACATTTTAGTTTGGTGCCCTCAGATAGGGTGCCACGTCCCAAATCAGAGCCACGTGGGATAACGTCGAGACACAGTATTAATGCATCCACCGGAGACCATCCACTCAGTCATTAATCGGCTATGGATCTGCGTAGCCATACCCATGCGATGAGCCCTTCGCGCAAGTGAACGGTACAGGGCATCAGCGCAATCAGCAACAAGCCTTAATGGCTATGGCGATCGCGGTTGCCCTCCTCCTTATCACCCGAATTGACAGAACAGAGCGGCATTCGCCCATTGTAGTGTTCATTCCACCGGAGCAGCGACAGTTCATTCCACCAGAGCGACAGTTTGAGGTCCCTTTGAAGCTTTGGAGCAAAGCAGTCCATTCACAAGGAACCCTGGTCATCTCTAGGGTCTCCACCATGCCCAGAGCAAGAGGAAAATTGCGCAGGGGTGCCCCTTGGTACACAGTCGAGTCTCGATGCCAGAGACAGAAAAAATTTGAGCAGGCGCTGGCCATGGCATCCATTCGAAGGTGCAAGAAACCATGAACGCCTCCAATGGCATACGTGGAAGAGATTACCTTTGAGGACGCCATGCAGAGCTATCCCAAGCTCCCTCTGTTCACAGTCCCGGACAATTGGAATCCACCCACAGAGTTCGGCTCAGACGACAAGCCTCTGCCTGTGGGCAATCCACTTGGTACCAAAGCCAATAGCCCAGAGGAGCATTTCACCACTTGTTATGTAGAAGAAGAGACCTTGTCCCGCACCCAGGGAAACAAAGACTCACCACCTGGTGCACCTATGGAGACAACGACCCAGTTTTTCAACCGATCGGCACATGCAAGTGATGGCGCAACAGAGCCCATTCCCCCAGCCTCCGTCAACATCCATTGGCAGGACCAGCAACTCTTCACCGACTCTCGGTACCTCACTCTCATCTTCGAGCTGAGGAGTCTGTTGGACGACCAGGTCTTTCGCCTTGCCCGAATTGATCAACGGCTCGACATGCTATTCGCGGCTCACTCCAAAACTCTTCCAAAGAAGCAATGCCCAACATGCGCGCATGCCTACGTACTTCCAGCAGGTTGGCGACAACACGGGGACGAGGACGAGTGCACAGGCTAAAAGGTTCAATGATGTTCTTGGTTAGGAATTTATTTTTCTATTTATGAACTAAGCTTCGACCTAGTTAGATCTTAGTTATTTTATAACTAGTTTATGGTATACAGTTTAAACTTAATGGGTGGCAGTCCTAGTTTTCTTTGGGCAGGACGAAACTCTATTAATTTTGTTCGCTGGGAAACACATGGCACAGGATGCCCAGCTGTCTCGGTTTCCTGTTTAGGCAGGACAACTGGCATCGCAAACAGTCATTGCAACTTGATAATGATAATATAACAAGTCCTATCCTTTTTTACTTAACAAAAAAAAACATTTTAGTTTGGTGCACACAGGTTCTCTATTTTAATTTGGTGCACACGGGTTCTCTTTTTAGAGTCAATTAAAGTTTCTTATATCTATTTTTATTCTAAAAGTTATTACAGGTGCACATTTTTTATTATTTTTAACTATGGTGTAAGATGTTTTATAAATATATAAATGGATATTATTATTATTATTTAATATATAATATATTTTTATTTATGTTTATGGAGATTTTGTAAAGTTTATAGAAATAAAAGTTAAAAAGGAATTGTATTTATATTTTTGATGAAAAAAACATTTCAATTTATAATATAATCATTTTTAAAAATGTTTTAAGACATATTATATTATATTATATTATATATATATATATATATATATATATATATAACATAATTTTATATTTATTTAAAAAAGAATTGCTTCTAAAAACACGTAGATTACATCATTCTAAATAAAAAAATTTCCACAAAACTATACAAACATCATAATAGATATCCAATATCTTATGAGTCTTAACATGGAACAAAAGTTCCATGTTGACTACAAGTAGATCACATCCTTCTAAATCAAAAAATTTCCACAAAACTATACAAACATCACAATAGAAATCCAATATCTTAATAATATCAAGTAAACAAGAGTTCCATGTTGGCCTACACTTAGCCAATCTTTCCAAAAAACATATAACCTAATAATATATACTTAAGATGACATTGATGGGAGTTGTGGCCTTTGATTTCCATAACATGGATATTTTCATAGGATGGCGAAGCTAGTAGTTTGATTCTTCTTCCTTCAAGATCACTTGGAATGATTTTTCTGTTCTTTTATTGTTAAAAGCCATTGGAAGATTTCCCACTCACTGAGAAGAAAGAAAACTACAAAGTTTATTACATTTCATTTCCACATAATCAATTCACTCTATTTATGAAGCAAAAGAACACTCATGATAGCCTAAATTTCGCAAATGGGCTAATTTTCCATGGTTTTTCCCAGAAAAGGATTTTCTAATTTCCATTTTTTCTAAAAATGATTCGCCCAAATTCCACAGAATAAAATTATTTTGCCTTACAAATTGCCAATATTTAATAGAAACTATATAAAATCCTTAGAAATTTGAATATTTTTACAAACATATCGCCAAACATTTTACATTTTGCATATTAAGGACTAGTAATATTAGCCCGTGTTTCTACATTTTAATAGAAATTTCCATCCTTAAAATCATCCCTGCATGACATTAGCGTTATGGGTGGAGCAAGATTACTCCAGTTTAGAAAATTTTGAGTAATTTACCAACAAAGAACTATTGTTAATTTTAGTGATCTCCTTAGGTTGATAGAGAACTAATCAAAATTCTTAATTAGCTTTCTTTTCAAGAGCTAGAAAAACCTCAAAACCAACAAGATCATTTACCAGAGAGAAATTCCAAGCAAAGTCTTGCAAGAGGAAATTATTGTGCACCAAAAATCTATCAATCCTAGTAGCAATATGACCTAGGCCAGAGGTTTAATATCTCTTAAGTCCCATTTACATATCAAATCTTCCAATTCCTCATTCACATGTACAAATTGAAATTGTTGAATGACTTACTTGATTGGATATCTTTAAAGCTATTAAATATCTAGTTTTGAGTTTGGAAAGGAAATTCAAAACATACCACCTGATTGTTCCAAAGGGTACATAACCCCCCAAATGCTCCTTTAGAATCTTAAACTATCCCTTCACTTTGTGACCATTGTTGATTTTATATTTTAATTGCTTCATATGAGCTCATTTTAGTCTCCTAAAACAAAAGAATTGTAGGTTTCTTAGATTTGATAACTTCCTTAATTGCAATTGCTTTACAAATGTTACCTAAACCTCTGCAATTCTAGGAGACTAAAATCATTATTTAGTCTGATGTTTGAAAATCCCTCCTCTAGGAGGTGCACTATTTCTAGGGGCTTTTGTGGATTTATTGCCAGTCCCCATACATTTCTTTATAGTCAATTTTGAACCCATCATAATTTATTTATTTGATTGTTCTTCCGTGAGAGTCTTATGTAGCTTCCTTCCTAATCGAAGAGGAATTTTCTCTTCTAAACCGCCATCACCAATCTCCTCTATAATTGGATCGAGGGCCTCTAGACCTTTAGGCTAGAGTTAGAGAAGGTGGTTTATGCATCTGTGTAATTTTCTACTTCTTCCATGCCCACATGCGTTTTTATTCTTACCATATGCTAAGAGATCTCTTCTCCATGCATCTCAAACAACTCTTTATTTAAATCTTCGAGTTCCTCTTCAGAATTAATTCTTGAATCTGCCTAACCTAATTTAAAAGCTTTTAGGATTTGGACTAAAGGTGGCTCCCTGAGGTTCTTTCTAGATGGATCCATGGCACCTATGACTTGGGGCTCAATAGATGGAGTCAAATCTTCATTTACAAATATGTTTGACCTTGGTTGATTGTTTCTATCATTTCTTCTAGGTGCATGGTGTTTCTTTAAATGAGATGAAGAAACCTTGGAGAAATTTCAACCCCAAGGATTTTTAACACCAAAGGAATTTGGGGTTTTACAAGGAACAACCTCATAACGAGCCCTCATATTGACATTAGATCTTGAATTTTGACTTACTATTTTTCATCTCTCTTCTCTTTTTGAAGCCCGTGTTTGTTGAGGAGCCTCCTTTTTTAAGTCTTTGGCAAAGTGGCCACATTCATGGAAAGCCTTACATTTGAAAGGCAGTTTCTTGTAATCAAGTTGTTAAATATGCTACAAGCTATCCAAGGCAATTAGGACTTCTTCTAGCAAATCTTTCTCAATATCAACATGAAAACAAATTTTGGCACAAGAAAACATATTCTTCCTTTGTTTCGCTCAATCAATATATCATCCTAGAGTATTCTTGATGCATCTAAAAGTGTCATAGCTTGAGTAGTGGAGAGGAAGGTGAGGAAGTCTTACCCAAATATGAATGACAAAGGGAACACCATTCTCATATCTGAAATCTAGAAACCAGATCGTTGATTGAGATACATTCCTTTGGTTCCATGAAAATATGGCCCACATTGGAAGATTAAATCTTATCTTCCTTGGTTTCAAAAAAGAAAGCATAAAACCCCTACCATAGAAGAAGTGGTGCACTTGTCCTTTGATACGATGCATTCAAGTCTTTTGCACCCAAGTCACCATAGGCACGGGAGAAGGCGAAATCCCACTGAAGTACCCAACTAAGCCTCAATTTGCAAAGGCTTTGTGCCTAGATGAAATAGGGGTAGCTTTGCTTCTGGAATTTTCTATAGCCTTTTAAAAAATCTAGTGGACTAATATTTGGAGATTCTTGCATAAGTGGATACCATGGCTTAAAAAGCTAAAACTTCAACCTCATGAGGGGGTTGCAACCCCACCTAGAATGTTTGGACCAAATCCGAACCGAACGTCCTCATAAACCTTTATATTAAACACATTTTGTATAATTGCGTGACTTAAAAAATGTATATATTTCTTTTTATTTATTTAAAAAAACACGTGTCATGTTTGCTTCTCTCTAACCAGAACCTGTTCAGTACACTTTGCTTCTCTATAATGGGCGACCAGAATACCAGAATTTCAGATTGCCAAAACCCTCAAGATGCCTACGTCATACCAGGAATTAGAGAAGAGAGATTTGTGTTTTTCTATTACTACTAATCATGGCAAGTGATCTATACCGTTCGAAAGGCTCCTTTGCTCTTGCAGGGAAAGTCTTCCACCAAATTACTTTGGATCAAAAAACAATTGAATCTGATAATTTACTTTGGAAATAATGGTATTGGATCGCGTCTACTTATAATTTGGTACATTAGCATATAATTTGATATTGGTGCTGGATAACGTCTGCTTATAAGTTGCTACATTGGCATAGGTTCATCTCGGATCTGTTGAGGTTGAGAGGATTAAAAACACTTACGAAGGATTTACATTTTTAAACCTTTGGACGTTAAATAAAACACGGTTAATATGAATCTGTTATATCAACTTACACAGAAAAGTCTATAGGAAGAAAAAATTAGTACCAGAGACCCCCGCCTCGGCCTCTAATAAGACAATCAATTCAGTGATATTAGATAACGTCTACACAAATTTGGAATATGACCATAGCGTCATCTTTGATCTATCGAGGTTGAGAGGATAAAAAACCTTTGAATGATGGTTTATAGAACACAGTTAAGACCTCACACACAAAACTTTACATAGTTACAGGAGGGAGTATAGGCCAGATTCTAGGCCAGATTCTCCTGGGTTGTGATCACAACCTTGACAGTTACCTTCTTTTGAGTGGAGGCTTCTGAAGCATTTGGCTTTCTATATGTTTGGAAACACTTGAAAATCTCATGTTTAAATGAAGAAGCCTGTGAGGAGTTTCTTGAGAATTGCATTCATTTCTCCACATAGCAATAAAGAATACCATTGCACTTCATTCTGTTCTTGGCTGCACTGAAACATGTCTCCATTATTCTCTGTTGTGTGATTGTTTATCTTAATTTTTTGTCTGAATTATGTTTGCAGGCTCGGATCCCAACATTGAGTGGTATTAGAGAAGGTTGAGTGAAGCTCTCTGAGGGCTAAGGGAAGTTTGTCATTCGCGTGCAGAGAAGGAGAGTCCGCTCCAAGGGAACCAAGGGTTTGGCACTCTGTTTGTGAGGAGGAACCCTATGAGTTCGAAAGACTCTTGGATGCCGAGGAGAAAGGTTGGCGGGGCAGTGGAGTTGTAAGCCATGGTAGCGGTTATGTTGGTTGTGGAGCCTGATTATCTTCCTGATTCAGAGGTCCTTTCTTTCAGCAGTGTTTATACCCCATGAAGTATTTACACCCCAGAAGTATGTACACTCTTCCACACGGAGGAGTGCAGAGGGGGGGTACCCCCTCTACGGGGTCTGGGGGGTCCATCCCCCCGGCTAGGGGGTCTGGGGGCAAGCGGGCCCCCAACGGGGGTTCGGGGGTAGCGTCCCTCGATGGGGGTTCGGGGGCAAAGCCCCCGAAGCAAAAATTGCCTTATAAAAGTATATTGTAATTTCATTGTAAATCTGGACCGTTCATTATAAGGTCGTAGATCTAACAGTAGAGATTATGTTAGGGTTTTTTGCCCTAGAAGGCAACCCTCTTTTATGAGGGAAATGTATCGTGGCTATGGTTGATGGTGAATATTGTATTCTGAGAGAGGAGACTGTGAGAGAAAGAAGAGGAAGTTACAACAGGTTTTACTGTAAGTTGTATCCCTTCATTTGTTGGATAATAATAAAGGAAGGACCTGGCAATTCCTCTGGTGGACGTAGCCCACACTGGGTGAACCACACAAATCTGTGTCTCTCTTGTATTGTGTGTCTTCTATGTTTTGTTTCTGCATTTGTTTTATTTTATTGCTCCGCGGTCCTGTTTTTCTAACAAATGGTATCAGAGCCTAATGTAACTCGTAGGAAAAGAGGGTTCCTGGTTCGAGTGGGAGCAATGTCGGAAGATGGAAAGTTTAGGGTTGAGAAATTTAACAGCCAAAACTATTAGTTATGGAAGATGCAGATGGAAGACTATTTATATCAGAAGGATCTATTCCTACCATTGAGTGGAGTAGCAAAGAAGCCGACGGCCATGAAGGACGAAGAATGGGAGATTCTTGACAGAAAGGCTCTAGGAACGATACGGCTGAGCCTGGCAGCGTCAGTGGCTTTCAATATTTCAAAAGAAAAGACAACGAAGGGTTTGATGGACCCGTTGGCCAAATTGTATGAAAAACCCTCGGCATCGAATAAGGTATTTCTAATGAAGAGATTATTTAATATGAAGATGTC
>JASDQU010737123.1:32821-121482 GCA_032191745.1 Picea mariana | reverse complement strand
GATTTCCTTGCGCGTGACTTCATAACCTGCATGAAGTAAATTAAATACATGAGAAATAAATTATTAGCTTTTCTGATTGGTTTACATTAATATCAAAAATATTATTATGAAATCTCAGTCAACGTGCCAAATTGTGGCCACGTTTGATCATTAACTTGAAACAGCAAAAAATTCACCCAACCAAAACGAAGATGAACGTTCAGCGACTTAAAAGCTTTACCGGAATTTTGACAGTTGTAGTTGTACATTCCATCCCGTTCGTAGGCATGGATGACATTATGGAGGTATCTGAACTGCGGGGAACCGATGCCTTCGATGTGCCTGAAATGCGATGATTAGCGATGGAGGGAGTATGGGTTTGGAAATAGTTGTAGTTATTTTGTACAGGAATGGTGGACATATTTAGCTTAGGCTCGCGCATGGCTGGAGAGTGCGTTGAGGAAAAGGGGAGTGCACCGTAATCCGGACAAAATTTAAATGGAATACGTTCGGGAAGGTTGATGTCCTTTCTTTTTGGTCCAGATTATATCAAGGATTCATTATATCAAGGATTCATTTGAAAACCATAACAATTATGGAACCTGAATCCAAGAGAAAGATACGGTGCAATGACCTATGTCTTGCCAAAGGGAGGTAGATCAAATTCTAGGATGTAGCATTGTACGAGTGGGATTATTATTTACTATACCTAGAGAATAGCGTAGGATTCTTATCTACTATACCTAGAACACAATGCAAGATTCTTATTTCCATTTTCTCTAGCATAGTAATAATCAAGCCTATAATATGACACCATTAGCACCACTTCATATGAAATTTTCACCTTCTTTGTTACCCTACAGCATGAAAAGATATGGCATTATTCAACAAGCAATTTCATACTTTGATGGTACCATATGCTAGGAAAAGGATCATCGAGCAATAGAAATCTCTTGTTTTACATGGACATTCCTAGGGTTTCCCACTTTGCATTAAAGAAACCATCAAGTGATACTTCAATCAGCTCAAACGTTTCATATCAGGTATTGAGAATTGTTTAGGAAGATAAAAAGTTGAAAGAGAATTTGTCTTCAGAAAAATGGAGTTTAATATCTTTCCCCATAACAACTATACAATGTTTCATTTAATTCATAAAAAAATGTATTCCATTCGCTATTGGACATTCTCTATCATTGATACAGAAAATATGTCAAACATATAGAACTTTAATAGCATATTCAAGACATTCCTTCTATGTGTTGATCTAAGTTCCTTTCTCTTGCTCACAGAAAGGTTATAGTTAAAGACCACTAGATTAGTTTAAACCTAGATATATGATTTTAAAATGGTTTGACATATGTGGTATTTATTCATTGTACCAAAACATATGCCTCGGTCAGAGGAAGGAAATACCCATGCAAGAGTGGTGGTCATTGATGGCCTGAAAAAAGTCTCACTGAGTCGTCAAACTAACTACAAAGAAGTCTAGAGTAGAGGAATTAGGTCAATGTGCAGGTAGCTAGATCAGTTACTGCATAACATAACATAGGTGGTTCCTAGTGATAGAATATTAAATAGTCTAACTACATAACATAGCTATGAGGATTGTGCTATTTTTTTTTAACAAGATATCATCTACCTCTGCTTTCCCTACCTATGTTCTATATCTTCCAATAATGGAAAGTACCCTCCCATATTATACATTATATCTCATATTCAAGAAGAAGTGGTAATAGATAAGGACATTCCATGAGATTTTTATGATGTTGCATTATAGGGGAACCTTCCTAATGGAGTTAGGAAGACATTTTATACTTATTTTTAGAACACAATATTTCTTTTAAAGCTATTAAAACAATATTTCTTGAAACTAACAAAACAATTTGGTGCAAACCAATTAATTGTTTTAGAAGATTTAGAGATAGTTATCCAATAGATGTGCAAAGAAATTTATCATACTAATTTTACATTATGACCCTCACATGATAAATCAATCAATATAGTGACACCTTTTTCATATTCATCTACATTTCAGATTTATAGGGATATGAACAATGCTGCAAATGAGATCTCAAAAGTTGGAGTTGAGCTAGAATGGGGAAATTGAAATATCAAGATTTCATTTATATTCTTTTCAAAGAGCCTAAAGATGTAACTAGACAAAAACATTTTTTGTGCCATGATGGATGAGGCATAATAATGTGAAGTAAAAGGGTTAGAAACACTTACTAATTCGAGATTTTGGGCAGGGTCAAAATTTGGATTGAATTGCATTTTTTTGGAAGGATTGTCGCAACGGTTAGGTAGAAAATGAGAATTACAAAAACCCCAACTCTTAAGTATGCCTTCGATGTTCTTGGAATGGGATGATTAGCAATGGGAGGGAGTATGGTAGAAATTGATGATGATTAGCGATGGAGGAACTATGGGTTTGAAAATAGTTGTAGTTATTTTGTAAGAAAATGAGAATTTAATCAAACAAAAACCCTAAGCTGTAAGAAATAAAAGATGAAATAAAAATCTTCTAATTCGGAGATGACACACCATGATTAATTTATACAAAACTGAATAGATATTGTTCGACAACATTAAAGTATCCGTAATGCTTATCTCATTCTCATAAAAGCTGGTACCCAAGTGGGTAAAGTTTTTAATGTGAATGTAGTTTTGTTTAGCAAAAGTTTAATTTATTAATGGCGCTTTTCAAGTTGTGGGGAATTGGGAAAAAAATTTAATGTTAATATGGTTTTTTTATAATAAAATAAGTATTGTTTTAGTTTATTATTGGTGGTTTTTTTTTGTGTTTGTTAGTTTGTCCAATCCTTAAAATGGATGGATATTTTGTCCCCCAGGTTTCCAACAGGTGACTTTAACATCACAGAGCACCTTAACACCACACTCATTCACCGACTGTCCTACACCTCGGGGACATTATTGGTGCTTTTAAAATTATTGATAATTGGACAATTTTTTTAATGTTAATGTGGTTTTGCTTAATACAATATGTTTTGCTTAAATTTATTATTGGATGATTTGCATGTCTAAAACTTCTTTCATGTTGAATTGTGATATGTTGTTTAATTTTATTTTTGGGCTATTTTGAGGCCTTAAATGATGATTTTTGGCACAAGTGGCCATGCCTTACCCATACCAGAATTTTACATCTTAGATATGTCTTTTCAAAAAGCTACTATGTGCCCCAAACAAAGATTCTACGTAAACTTTTCATGCTCGAGAAGTTGGCATATAAACTAACCACCTTGGGGCCCATGAACATTTTGGTTCTTCCATCACGATTATTTATTTATGCTAAAAGGCCATTTTCATCATCTTGTAATATCTTTTTTCAAATGATACCACAATTCTAGCAAGTTTGTGTTCTATAGTATTCATCTATTTTATTCATTAATAGAAGTTTGGTTTCATTGTATCAATATGATCTCTACTATATTTCTATGTGTGTTCCATTTTGTTCCCTATACAGTCTAGATTAACCATGCTTAACCTTGTCTTACTGTAGTCAACCGTGATAAAAAAATAGTAAATTGTAGTCAAACATAATCAACCATCTTCAAACGTAGTCAAGCATAGTCAAACATAGTCAACCATGGTCAAACATAGTTAAGTATAAAAAAACATGACTAATCAAAGTAATACATAATCAAGTATGTTTTACACCATATTCAGATTCTTTATAAAAGTACCTTGAATAATCCCTCCAAGTTAAAAAGAAATGTTGGCTTTTCATGTTTAAATTGCCACTAACCCATCATGAGAGACCATTATTAGCTTGTACATGTCCTTGTCGATGATGTATTATAATGCAAACATAAAAAATGTGATGGACTCCCTGTGACTGCTAGACATTTTCCTCCTATGAATGTTTCAAATCCCATAGGTCCTATAGAGTGAACATAGAGACATCCATTCATCAAATTATTGTCCAAGAAAAGAATAACTAAGTGAACCATCGAAAGTGTCACACACCTAAAATTCCGAAAATAAAAAAAATTATTAAACCATGTATTCATCCATAACATTCTTACCCCACTCCATAACTTTCTCGCCACCTAAGTTATATTCCACGTCATCCTAAGTCTTATTCCATAAGACTTATTATTTTGATAACCTAAGTACATATATGCCAAGTCTCTACATTCTAAATTTACTCTTATTTGATTATGGTTATTTGAATACTTGTCAAACCTCCATATGGTTATTTTTTGTTTGATACTAGTTCTTTGTTATCAAAATGTTTGTATTACATGTTTCCTTGCTAATTGACCTCATATGATTTATCACCCATGGTATCATTGTTGTGTCATACCTTTTTTTTACATGCATTAAGTTGGGTTTTATTTGGTTCTTGGTGCTTAATACACAAAATTGATACAGGATTTGATATGTGTTGTTACTAACTTTGTTGTATTAGACAATGTTTAACAATTGGCATGCACTGAGTTGTTATAACATTTTACTAGGTAATTCAACCTTTTTGAGTACCATCCTTAATTAAATTTTCCACCAAGTTCTCGTCATTTAGCCAGCATGCCTTCCGATTTGCATGCGCCACATGTGGCCATCATCTCGAGACGATATTTACTCGATGTTTATCCTAAGGATGTACATGCATAGGGTCCTTGTCGTTCCAAGTGTTAGGGTTTTTGGTTGAATCCATAACCTCTTACGACCTTTCGTGGGTTTGGATCATTTCACAAATAGGAGTTTTGATTTGCGGCTCTGCTTTTGAAGTGTCTTCACTGGTGAATGCATGGGGATGCCATGTTGATTATGGTTGAAACGTCAAAAATTTGGTAAGGTTTAGTGACTCCTTCTCTTGTCATTTTGTTTGTAATTAGTGTTTATTCGAGTCCTTAGCTTATGGTGGTTGTAAATGTTAGGTCATTGGTTCTGTCTCTGCGACATTTTCCATGAAAGATTACTTTGTTGTGTAATCCTATTGAAATAAGTGTATATTTTATGCTCTCGTTGCAATATAATTTCGCTTCCAGTTTGTTCTTGGTGGAAGGGTCTTACTCTTGGACTCGTTGTTCTATTGAACTTGATAGTTCAAAGAACCTGTTCAATTCTTCTATTAGATTCAAACCTAGCTATGACTCAAGTTAAGATAGAAATGTTTGTTTTGTATGGAGTCATTTTACTTACCATTTTTCCTCTGTAATAATATTCTTCTTTATAAACATTGATAAATTTTGTCTCGGGTAATTAAAATAATGATGGGCCCTGCGTATTTGTTTGCGAGGGTAACCATCGAACTTTCACCTCCCTGTACATTCGGTGTAGTTCGATGAGATAGACGGAGATATCGGCTTACTCGATAAACCCATGGTAAGTTGATTCTTCGGTTGTGTAATTTCTTTTGTTGTTTTTCAAATGGCTTAAAAATCATCATAATTTTTGTTGTTGTTTTAATGTATAGGTATTATGAAAGTTGGTACCATGGAGACGCTAGTATAAATTTACCCAGAAAGGTATTCTGGTTCCAACCTTTACCGCCCTTCGAGTTTGGCACTGCATTCTAGGATTATTCTGAGTAAATTTTGTAATATTGTTTACATAATTCTATTTTTTATGCATATTCATACTTGTAATAACATGGTTATTCTTTCATACATTTATATACAATTGTTATTTGGTTTTGGTTATCTTCACGGTATTTCCTTTCTGGAATATACACAATTATTGTGTTAGTTTCCTTTTGAGTATGTGTTACTGGGTTTTCGTTAATTGTAATGATTCCTATCTATTTCATTAAAGCTCTGCAATGAAAACATTATGTATTCATGCATGGTGCATTTTTGTTTAAATGTTAAGTCTAGAACTATTTCCTTTTTCCTAGATTTATATATAGTGCAATTTCATACGATGTTGATTATGTAACACTTCACTTGATMGGCTTACATGCATAATGTAAACTATCATCTTTGTAATTTTTTTCCTTTATGCATAATGTAATCTGGAAATTTTGTAGCAATTTCTCTAGTTTGGATTCATGCACAATGTAAAATATAGTCTATGTAATATGTTTGTCTTCTCGGATACATGCATAATGAAATTGTAAATCCTTATAACAATTTTCCCTCTCGGATACATGCATAATGTAATATTTTAGAACTATTTATTTTTAGTTGTATGCATTGTATATATTGAAACTTGGCTTCTCTCCCTTGCAAACCTCTTATAAGAAAAGTCTCTGGTTTGTTGACTTGTTTATACCTACGAATTTTATTGCTTTGATACTTGTATTGTAACTTTGTTCAAATATATAGGATATGAATAGCTATTGATTTCTTTCACATTTTTCCTACTTAAACTAATTGTAATGACCCCATCGTTATGACTACATGCGGTGCAACACAAAAGAAATATATATATATATATATATATATATATATTAAGCAGGATGGAAACAACGACAATAGTTAAACAACGAAACTTGACGACAAACAAAACCCATGCATATTAGGTAACAGAAAACAACGACTCAACATACTAGCACATCATGCAACTTGACGAAACATGTGATAATTAATAGACAGATAAAAATGACTACCCACCGGACACAAGAAAGACAAAGCCTACAAGCTAAAGGACAACATAAAAAAACCTGATACAACGACTTCAACGACCAATAACTAGTAACCTCTATGGCGCGTAAACCAATCGCATTAAGGTGTTATAGAACCAAGTACCAACATGGATTTAACGAAAAATATGGCCACATCAGGAAGCACAAAACTCTGGCCAGGTTGTCATTCACATATATCCCTCAAGGCACGCAATGGTCCCCTCATTAGGAATCATGTCATCAGAAGGCGATGGGTGTGACAGTAAACATGGTGCAACGTAACATATATAGACCAATATTCCAAGAAAAATCCAACGTAGTAGGAGACCAAATTAACTGTTAGAAATATAATAAGACTATATCCAAGCACCCAATCAACAAGCCAACAAGAGGCAAGGGAAATATGACTACTAGACAATCATACAACACATTAAATTCCCGGTGCAACACATTCTAATACCAAAATACATCGATGAAAGGACGTGATTGACCATCTATGAATTATTCCCTCGAGAATCCATTCTACAATAACATGCATCCATTAAAATACTCTCTATTGTTTTTCAAGTCATGTATTAATTAATTAAGACTTTATTAACAAAAGTCTCACTACAATTGTCATTCACTAACATGTAATTCCTTGTATAAGCCTCAGTCAAATCTTCCAACCCTATCATTATTATCTTTGTCGATTATTACATGATATCTCGGTTTATTAAACACATGATATTGTTGTCTATTAATGCATGACACCTGTTGTCTATTAAATACATGATATCGCAGAGTTAATTATCAATAAGATCCATAACTATATGATATCACTATGTATATATCGCTGTGTAAATAACCATCACTATTTGATAATTAAATCGCTCTTTAAATAACATTAACCGTCAACAATATTAATTCTCTATCCATGAAATTGCTATCAATCAAAACCGTTGTCCAATAATACTACCAATCTATAATGCTATCAATAAATAAAATCGTTGCCTAGGAATGGCATAGTTGTCTAGCATTAATTCGTTGTGCATTTACATTTTAAAAGGAATTTGAAAGTCCACAAATTTAATCGATGCGAGCAATTTCGCTTTGTTAAAAACATTTCAAATGGGAATTAAACTATACAAAATTAAATCTGTACCAGAAATATCGTTGTGTAAGTGCATTTAGAATGGAATTTAAACTCTACAATTAAATCTTTGCCAATATATATTAAATTCCCAGTCACCTATTATACATAAAATCAATGTCCATAAATACATATATATCTAATCGTTGGCATAAATATTAAATAATGTGGTCTATTTAGAACGTTGTCTAAATGATAAATTGTTGTCTAACACATATATTTCTATCCATTAATGATATCACTATATGATAATGATATTGTTGTCTAACAAATTAATAATGATATCGCTATTTGATCATGATATCTAATAATGATAATGGAATCACAGAGTTAAATATCACAGGGGTAAAATAGCAGTGGTAACATCGCAGTAGTAAGGATATCATGTTGAATCGCAGGGTAAAGTCGCCATGGTAAAATCGCAGGGGTAAAGTAAATCGCTTCTAAAAATTAAATTCGTTTCTGAGAATTAAAATTGTCCTTTGAATATTAAATTCGTTCTCTGGATATTAAATCGTTTCTCTGATATTAAAATCGCATAGATTCTCCCAATCAATTGTTGGGATTTATCATTAAAAACGCATAGATTTTTCCAATCAAGCGTTGGGTAAATCGTGGAGTAAAGCTTGTGCTTTATGCCAAATAAATCATGGAGTGAAACAAATTGCGCATTATGCCAATAAAATCATGGTTGATGCTGTTTAGAATGCCTAGAAAAATCATGGTTGAATTACTATGTAATACACCCATAACATCGTGGATGAATGTTGTGTAATGTGCCAATAAAAACGTTGTTGAATTACTAAGTAATATGCTTAGAAATTTGTGGATGAATGTTGTGTAATGTGCCAATAAAACGATGTTGAATTACTATGTAATATGCTCAAAAATTTGTGGATGAATGTTGTGTAATGTGCCAATAAAAATATTTTCCCCTTTTTGCCAAGAGCCAAGGAATTCATGGAGGAATCCTTCAGAGATTAATCATTCTAACCGCATAGATAATCAATCATAGGAGAACGTGAAGATAAATGTTCAAAGATGAACCATTAAAAAATGTGAAGATAATCATCCAAAAACAAATGTAGAGACGTATAATTCAAACACAGAGATTTATCATTCAAGAAAATGCAGAGGTAAAATTTTGGGAAGGACGCAAGGATTATGATTGAAATAAAAACACAGATATCAGAGATTAATCATAAGAGAAAAACACAGAGATAAGTAAGGGATAGATAGTTGGGTGAAAAATTATCCTTTACTTATTATCCATGCACAGGAAATCAGGGCATTTAAATCTCAATTTTAAACATCGGAGTGAAGATAGTCGGTTAGGCTCCCGGCCAACTGCTCAGGCACATACTAATAACTTAAAGGATAAGGAATAGAAGATAAAAACATAATTTATCTTCATAAGAATTAAATAAAAACAACCAGAGATAATTCATTGAAATCATAGTTTAGGTTCGCCATGGAAATAAATTCAAAATACAACGAGCATAAGGCTGGGATGACCTTAAGTTCTATAATCATAAAATGTTGGGCTCATCAAACAAATTGCTCAAGGATAAAATGAAATCTCAGGATAGTTTTATGTTGATTAAACATAAACTTTAACATAGTAGAAGTACATTATTGAAGGTGCAGGAACAATATTTAAACTATCATTCAATACAAATATACACATGCGTACCGTAGCCAAAAGCAAAATCTCTGAAGTCATTGTCCCATGCGCACTGTGTCTAGCTCTCGCTTCCCAACTGATGTGATCTCACCGGTACCTCCCAACCAATGCTACCATTACTCTTCTTCCCCCAGAGGCCCCCTAGCCAAAAAGGGGACACATACACAATACCAACGAATGCTAGCACCCAGCTCGTCTCGCAAGGTCGATCTACCACTCATTACTCGAGCTGGGTATCCCAACTCCCACAACAGAAAGTTCAGTGAAGATAAAATTTCAGCAACATAACGTTACGCAAAAATATGAGACCCATACTCCTCCTCCTCCTCCTCCATTCTTTTTATACAGTTTTCTAGTAATTAGTTTCCAAAATTCTCATTAAATTCCTTTTTCATTTAGTTAATTTCGAAAAACATCCCCCGTACACATGTCACCCGATCCCCTAGTTGCACTAGAAAATCAATTTTATTAATTAATTAAATATTCCTATTTTCCTCACCCACCAAAAGAATTCCTAAAAACGTTCCTCATGTCTCAATATTCCCTTACAATTCTTAAATGACCTACGCCTTACTTAATTATTCGTTGAGTTCATAAATAAAATGTCCCAAAGGCTAGATTCCTTAATAAATTATACATTCATTTTTTTCTTTAAGTCTCCCTTTTTCTTTAAGTTTCCATTTTTCTTAAGTTTCCTTTTTCTTTTAAGTTTCCCCCTTTTTCCTATTTAACTAAAAATCAATTTATGAAGTGTAGATAAAATAACCATTTACCCTCTTTTCTTTTTAACTAAAAATTAATTTAGCAAATGTAGATAAAAACAAGGTCATTTACATAAATTTAATCCTTCATTATAATTTTTTTACTTTAATAATTAAAGTTTGAATTTCTTTACCCCCTTCTTGTTATATGTATAATTATTTTTGTTCATAGGTTCTTCTTAGACCTAGGTTTTAAATTCACTAGGTTGGGCAACATTTTTAAGGAAAAATTTATTTTTAAATTTACTTAACACATCATTCATTTTAAGGCCAACTAGTTTTATTCACTTACTAGTTAAAATCATGACGTGCCCATAAGGACGCACTACGTGCTCCAAGTGTGCCACTTGTCTCTTTTGGTTTTCCTTCCGCAACGATCCCTTCAAGACGCACTACATGCTCCAAGGGTGTCACTCGCCTCTTGACTGAATTTGGTAGAAGTCAAACCCCTGGAGTCAATACTCCGCCAGGTGATCTTGTGGGAGACTAAGGGCCTCTAAGGAATAAGGCCCCTGCCTTGCTGTGCGCCCCTTAGAATCATCGTGAGTGACTTTCACAGTTTTCCCTCACGACATTGTGGGTCTTCTCGAACTAGGTAATCGTTAACCTACAGTTTGAGCCACGACAGAAGTGCTAGTAGGTTGTGGCAGGGTTGCTTCCACACCTCTTCCTCAAAGTCTCTAGTTGTCGTGCGTGACCCCTCTACTCCACATATGAGTCTGGTCGGAAAGTTATCATGAGCCTGCATCCATCAACGAATCATGTCAGCGATAATAATCAATCATCATAACATCTATTCATATGTACATATGTCACATCAATAACATTCAAACCATGTGTAGATAAAATAACCATTTACCCTCTTTTCTTTTTAACTAAAAATTAATTTAGCAAATGTAGACAAAAACAAGGTCATTTACCCTCTTTTTATAAATTTAATCCTTCATTATAATTTTTTACTTTAATAATTAAGGTTTGAATTTCTTTAACCCCTTCTTGTTATATGTCTAATTATTTTTGTTCATAGGTTCTTCTTAGACCTAGGTTTTAAATTCACTAGGTTGGGAGACATTTTTAAGGGGAAATTTATTTTTAAATTTACTTAACACATAATTCATTTTAAGGCTGACTAGTTTTATTCACTTATAAACATGAGTATTTATGGACCAATAAGGAAGGACGTCAACCTTCCATACAGAGTGCACAAAAAAATTGAGTCATACGCCGCAAGATAGAGGAAAAGTAGAAGTAATTCTATGTCTATTTTATGTCAACACAAGTCAGTTTTTTTGTAATAAAGAATATGTCGGTATAAGCAATAAGAAAGATTCCTAAGTCTATGTAAGATTCAATATGTCAATAAGATTGTGAAAATTTCTCTTTTGAATCTGTTAGCGCAGAGAATCGCAGAAGAAAAGCCATGATCTTCCTATGTGGATTCTTGCAAAATTATGAGCTCCAATGTTGTGAGTAATCTTTGTAGAGTTTTTACCGGGTGAAATAGTTTATCGCATATCTTTTCTCCATATATACAATTCGTCTCCCTTGAGAATGGCATCCCAGTCCCTTGGTATCACTTATTTTATTTTTCCTAGGACTTGTGACACTTGTCTTGAGCCTCGTGCTCACTGAGCACCTATCAAGTTCAAATGTACACCTATTCACACATTCTCCTATAAATCTGGAATGTTTCCTTTTGATGTTAGGTTAACTCCACATCTTGTCTTAGTTCTTCTGCCACTTGGCCAACCCCTTTTGATTCCTATCTCCCTCTGTGTGCTCCTTTTTCCACATGTGTTTATTCCATAAAAATAGCAAGGTCTTACAATTCAATTTTGGCAACTTGACCAATTTGTCTTTTTTTGGAAAGATTTTTAAAATTCTAAAAAAAAATATAATAGACATAATAATTAAAATCCAAGTTGTGGGATATCACAGAAAGATTCCTCATATACCAAAACAAAATTATGATTGCATTAGTAGGACACTTATGATAATAGACATGGATTATGGTTGTCATCGAGAACCCGTGCTCTACATAATATATGCACACAACACATATTTTTGCCTCCCATTGATCCATTGATAGATTTCACAGGTTTGAATTCATAAATACAATTATTTGGAATGGTTGTGTTGAATTATTTTGAGGGTTTAAAATGTGTACATATAAGCATTTTCTTTACATAATTGATTATTTTACCATTTATTACTCTTTGAAGATTTTCAAAGATATATGATATGCATCATTTTTCCTCCGAGTGATTTTTTGGTAGATTTTTCAATATTCTATATCTAAACATGAGTATTTAGGATGCTCTTGAGATGATTTGTTATAATTGATTTTTAAAAAATTTCACCAAACACCTCTACTTTACATAAATTATACTTCAACCATTTAGTACTCCAAGAAAACAATTCAATGATATACAATTATTTGAGTGATTTGTCGACATCTCTCATAATTTGTTTTCCATAAACACCGTTATTTGGGATAGTCACGATGACCTACCAAGCATTAAATTTCCCAAAATAGACACTAAACACAAGCACCCAACCTACACTACTAAGCCATGCCCCAAAACTTGTGTATTTGATACTTAGCTAGCACATAAGGAAACAAACTGACACTACAAGGTGTATCAAAAACAATGATACATAGTGTGAAACAAATACGACACACAAATACCAATTAGATGTAAATTTGATGAAACTCTCTCCAATGAAACATGAAGGTGATGCATATGATGGAAACATGATGCAATGTTTCACAATCACTTTTGGCAAGTCAACTTTAGTGATGTTAGGTGTTGTAGATGTAGAAGATAATGCAAGCTACAATGCAAGATAACAATATAGGTGTAGGATACATGCCTCCTAGGACACCTTTAAAATCATTTGTGACACACATCTATGACACCATAGCTATGTATTGCACTAGTGATAACAGTTTTATGCTAATGGATTCAAGGGTTTTCAAGACAGGGGTATTTATTCTCTCAGATATAACATTTGTGATTCGAGGCCACAACGATATTAGAAAAGTTGAGAAGAAAAGTGTTCATACAACATTGGAAATCAATGACATGGATATGTTTCCATTTATTAATTACATGTATTAAATGTAAAGGGGGCAATTTGTTTTAGTTTGTGCTAGCCATCATTTCAACAACAAAAAAGTATCAAAAAGACTTGAAAACATTAGTGGTTATATATCCTAGATGACACGTATATAATCTCTATTTGATAATCACAATATATCTTGATTTTTAATTGCAATTCTATATAGTGCACACATTATATTCAACTATTGTTCTTTTGCAAGGTCATTGTTCTAACTTTATTTTTAAATCAAATCAAGTTTGATTTGAATTATCCATACATTTTTTGATGTCCCTTTTCATGCATTTCTATTTAAGACATCACTTATTAGAGATTAATGTTGAGCGGAGAATGATGGTAATAATTTTACCACAATACCATTGCTTTGGGCCCTTTTGGATTATTGCGGTTGATATATGGCCTAAATAAATCTCTTTCCATGGATGGATAAAAAAAAGGAAAAGAATCATTAGTTCTTGGTGCACAAGGAAATTAGATTAATCTAAATAAACTAGTATATGACATTTTGATTGTTTCAACTTAACATGAAGTATAATTTGATATTATGCATAGATAGTATGTTAATAGAAATTTCAAACTATAATTTGGTCATTGTTTCTGTATCATAGTTGTCAATTTTTGGGGAGAAATATGTTTTCATGATGTTAAAAAACTTTTAAACCAAAAATTGATTTAAAAAAAAGACTAGTTATCATCCAATTTTCATTTTCCTTTTGTAATGTGAAATAAATATAAGAGCGTTAAAATCTTTATGAACAAATAATTTACCATGTAAAGAAAATGATGACCTTTTTAGTATTCCCCACTATGACATTTTTATATGTATTTGTTGGGTAACATTTTTGTAAGCATATTTTTTTTAATATTTGTGTGTTTATTTTTTTAAAAGTGTATTTTTTATATTAGTAAAATCTGCATTTTTAAGGTTGTTTCCACTGTTTTCATTTTTTAGGCAGTTAGTGTCATTTTCCCTTCTAACTGGTGTCATATCTTCAGGTACATTGAGCAGTTGGTGTCCTTTTCCCTTCTTACTGGTGATATATCTTCAGGTACAGTGAGATGTGTAAGGTATAAAAAGTGTTTCAAATATTAAAGTAATATTTGTTCAATCTTGCAATTGCATATATTGTAATTGACATTTTTATCTCTGTTGAAATAGTCTCTCTTTAATATGAATATGAAATCATCATTTTTAAGTGTAGCATTATACAATATATATTACATAATGTAAAAAAACAGATAATAAGTTGTTCAAGGAAAAATAAAGACTTTCAACTATTTACAGCTTACTGGTGACATTTTTATCTCTGTTGAAATAGTCTCTCTTTAATATGAATATGAAATCATCATTTTTAAGTGTAGCATTATACAATATATATTACATAATGTAAAAAAACAGATAATAAGTTGTTCAAGGAAAAATAAAGACTTTCAACTATTTACAGCTTACTGGTGACATATCTTCAGGTACAGTGAGATGTGTAAGGCACAAAAGTGTTTCAAATATTAAAGAAATATTTGTTCATTCTTGCAATTGTATATATCGTAAATGACATTTTTTATCTGTTGATATAGTCTCTCTTTAATATGAATCTGATATCATGATTTTGACGTGCAGCTTTATCTTATATATTAGATAATGTTAAAAACAGATTATAAGCCGTCCAAAGGTAAAAGTCAAGAATTTAAACTATTTACAGCTAATAAGCTGCCCACGGTAGAAATTCCAATGGAGGGCCAACCATGTCCAAACAGGTGACCTCTTGATCTGCAGTGAAATGCTCTAAAGAATTTGCGTTTGACAGGTGTGGAATGTTTGACCTAGGTTTCGCGCGTTTATTTTTATCCATGGAAGTGCGGAGTAGCGCATGCTGTCCACTGACCCTTGTTCATGTGTCACTCATGAGCCCTTGTTGGGCTGTGTTTTTGAAAATAACAAAAACATTTCTAACAACAAGGCTGGAATAGCTCAGTTGGTTAGAGCGTGTGGCTGTTAACCACAAGGTCGGAGGTTCAAGCCCTCCTTCTAGCGTTTCCAATAAAGTGTTAGTTCCTATTGTTAGTGTCAAGCTACCCACCATTTAAATTCATTGTTCAGGCTACCCACCATTTACTGATTATTTTTCATTGTTCTTTTTCAAGAGTGACAATCGATTTAGAAGCTTTTTCAAGAGTGGCCATCGATTTAGAAGATTTTTCCAGAGTGGCCATCGATTTAGAAGTTTTTTCAATAGTTGTCATCGATCAGTGGCTTTTTCTGCAATGTCCTTGATGTGCTCAAAGACTTGCTTTGCATTCTTCTTTGAAAGTTAGAATGCTACAATGCATTCTCTCATCGACTTGATCATAAGCATGGTCGTGTAGGATATTTTCACAGTATTGTATGATAGATTTTTAAACTTCTATAATGTCCATAAGCAGCCATGCTCAATTCGTATCTTTCATGTCTTTGTGTTTGTATTGTTCCAATGAGCATATCTTGTTTGCTAGAAGTTCATTCAATTGGTTTAATGTTTCTTGCAAGTTTAAAGGCTTGGAAAATTCATAGTTTTAGAGGTAGATTATTATTGTATTAAGAGCACTAAGTCATTTTACAATCTACTCTGATATGGCATAGATTGCAGAGAAACACCATGTTAATGTGCACTTTCCTTGGGATCATCACCAAACTGGCGCATTACCCTTGATTTCTTGATCTACTCCTCACTACACTTTGTTCAGTCAGTTAACTGAAGACTAGTTGAATAGTTAACTCAGCTAGGTGGCAGTTCACTCTCGTAACTTCCTAAGAGACCAAACTAGGTGGAAGTTCACTTCCGTAAGTATTGGTGTGTGTCCAAATCACTCTAGACCACCACTATGGCACATTAGTTCTCCTCCAGTGCACATTGGTTGAGTTATACAGAGTATATCATGTGTAAATTATTCATTATTCATAGCACTTAATGAGAATTCTTTTATTCTTTCTCTCCTTCTTCTTCTTTTCTCAATTTCTCTCTGAAAATGTGTGTAGTATTTTCTAGCTAGATCTATTATGTGCAAGTTCAACACATTTACATGGTATCAGAGACGACAGACTGCTAAGTAAAAGCTACACCAAAAAAAATTGTAGGTACAAAAGATTGAAGACAGTGGAAAGACGGATTTCCAAAAAGAATTCATTCTTACAGCTTACAACTAATTTGCATGGAAGGAGAGAATAATGATTCATCTCCGAACCAAAGGATTGTACAAGTTAACCTTGAATACAGATACATAACTGATATCATCCATAGAAAAATCCAAGTATTTAAATCGCATGGATGAGGCACTCGGAACAATTTGCAGTCTTATTTCTCTCGATCTCCTTTTTCACATATCTTCCTGTAAGACTCCCAATGAAGCCTGGACCACCTTGGAAGGGATATTTGGAAAACAGGATGAGATGAGGGGACACATGATGGAGGTGGAGCTGCTCGCATTGGATCCAAAAAGCTTCAACAATATCCAATATTTCTTTACAAAATTCAAGGATTCATTGTCCCAACTCAAAGCTTGCGGGGTTGATAAATCGAAGGAGGAGAAACAAATGTTTCTCACCATTATCTCCAAGCTTGTTCCCATATTCTTTGTATTCGTATCCACATTCCATTCTGTCAGATTCGCCTCCAGAGCCACCTGGAAGATGCCTTCTCTTGAGGACTTTATTGAATCCCTAACACGAGAGAAAACCAAGATCATCAACATGGGCACAATCAAAGGCCCAAGGGAGCATGCACTCACTTTGCATGATGGCAGCCACAAATATTAGAAATCTAAAGATAAATATAAACAAAAATATCATGCACATCCAAAGAAGGAAGGGTACACAAAACCCTTCACCGATACCTCCGGATCCAAAGGGGAAAAGGGAAGAAAAGGGTAGAAATGCACATACTGTCACAAAGGATTCCATTCGGAATCTGCATGCATGAAAAATAAATTATATCTAATGTCTCAAATACTTCAGCAAAACAACCCTGGAGATCGCATCCCCGAGGGTGCAAAGAAGAAGAAGCCAGAAGATATGAATTCCAAGAAAGACAATTCTAGCCATGCCTTGATCGCCATCAACTCCTCTCCCGATGTTTGGATCGTTGATTCAAGAGCATCACGTCACATGGATGCCTAAAAAGAAGTATATACTTCAATGGATGCATGCAAAGGTCCTCATATCCTGATGGGGGGCAACTCTTTTGTCGAAGTCACCGACAAAGGAAGGATTGAACTCACCAATAGAAGCTTCGAGAATGTGTTGCACATTCCCAAACTTTTCGTCAAACTTCACTCTGTGTATCAGATGACAAATTGTCACTGGAAATAAATTCATATTCACACCAAACTTCGTGTACATATATGACATGCAAACCAACTCTAGGGTTTCTATCAGTGAGGTAAATCATCAGTCTAGATTGTATACATTTTCTGAATTCATTGAACTTGATTATGCTTTATTGCTTACTCCTGTTAATGAAAGTAGTAGGACATGGCACGAAAGGTTTGGAAATTTTAATTTCAGATACATGCAACAGCTTAGCAAGAAAATATTGGTTGATGGTATACCAGACATCCATTTCTCCAAGGGAGTACGTTAGAGATGTGTTCTCGGAAAACACCCTCAAGATAAATTCAACAAAGGAAAGTCTCAGAGAGATTCTGCACCTTTAGATCGGATCCAAAGTGACCTTATGGGTCCTTTTATACATCCATCCATCAGCAAAGTGAGGTTTGTTCTCATTTTTGTTGATGATTTCTCATGTTTTACATGGATCTACTTTCTTAGGCAAAAATCTAAGGTCTTTCAACACCTCAAAGATTTTAAATCCTTAGTTGAGACACAGTCTGGAAAGAAGATCAAAGTCCTTCGAACTGATAACAGGGGAGAGTATGTAAATAATGAGATCCATAATCTTTTCCATGAGGCAGGTATTCAGTTGTAGCACACAGTTCCCTATACTCCACAGCAAAACGGAGTTGCTGAGTGGAAAAACAAATCTATAAAGGAGATGGCATCTTGCATGTTGCATGCAAAGTCACTACCACATAGACTATGGGCCAAAACACTTAATTGTGAAACATACATCCAAAATAGATCTCCCCATAGATATGCCAAGGATAATACCCCCTATGAGGCTTGGAGCGACCTCAAACCGGAAGTGATCCACTTTCGCATTTTTGGTTCACGTGCATGGGCCTAGATTCCCTCTGAAAAGAGGAATTCACTTGATCCACAGAGAAATGAGTGTATTTTTTTTGGATACGCTGACAGTGTGAAGGGATATATTCTTATTGATATTTACTTGGACTGGATCATCATTGAGTGAAGTGTCCAATTCGAGGAAAGTGTCTCGCATGCACCTCAACAACCACATGCAGACACCTTCATTCTTCCACCTGTCTGAGATGATGAGAATGCACATGTTGAATCTTCTTCAAACGAGAGTTTTTATTCAGAGGAATTGGATAATTCAGATTCAGAGTCAATACATTTAGATGCAGAGTCAAAGCATCCAGATGTAGTTGCAGAGCCATAGCAGAGGCCCAAGTGGGCACAAACTACTCTTCAGGATGCAGGGGATATCGTTGGTGATCTAGCCAATACTAGGAGGACTCGATCTGATTTTGAGGATCCTCTTGTTGCACTCACTGCCACTGAACCATTTCCCTCAAGGCATCTTTTCTTGGTTCAGTCTTCAGATCCACAGTCTTATGGTGAGGCTACTAGAAATCCTTTTTGGGAATCCACCATACAGGAGGAGTACAACTCTGTCCTCGAGAACCAGACTTGGGATCTGATTCCCCTTCCTTATAGGAGGAAACTTGTCAAATGCAGATGGGTCTACAGGACCAAGAGCGCATTGGATGGACAGATTAGCAGATACAAATCTAGGCTTGTTGCCAAAGGCTTTCAGCAGGTTCATTGTATCGACTATGATGAGACCTTCGCTCCAGTAGTGAAGATGGATTCCATAGGATTGGAACTTTCGATTGTGGCAGCCAAAGGATGGGAAGTCCATCAGATGGAAGTGAATAATGTGTTTCTTCATGGTGATCTCTTTGAGGAGATCTACCTGGAGCACCCACAGGGATTTATGCAGGACTCATCTTTGGTATGTCGACTGAAGAAGTCCCTTTATGGCCTCAAGAAGGCTTTGAGGGCATGGTATGCCAAGATGGACTCCTACCTGTTGTCACAGAACTTTGTACATTGTAAATAAGACCTAAATGTCTACATGCTCGAGATGGTTGATTCACTTCTACTTTTAGTTTTGTACATTGATGATTTGTTGATCATTGGTTGCTCGACTTTAGCGATTGTTGTAGTCAAGAAGATTCTACACGACAAGTTTTTTATGACAAACATGGGTCCGCTACACTTCTTCCTTGGACTTGAGATCATTTAGGATGCATCAGGAGTCAAATTGTCTCAGGCCAAGTATGCACGAGATCTCCTTGAGATATTTCACATGACAGACTGCAAGTCTTCTCCGACTATTTTCCTATCATGGGTCAAACTTGAGGATGGTGGGGAGACTCCATTGGTTGACAACATACTATACAGACAACTATTGGGGAGCTTTTTTTTATCTCACACACTCTAGACTAGACCTCTCATATGCAGTTGGCGTAGTTTCTAGGTTCATGCAGGAGCTGCATGAGCTACATTGGAAGGTTGCAAAGCGTATCCTTCGATATGTACAGGGTACCATCACCTTTGGGATTCATTATGCAGCAAACTCTACATTATATCTCATCAGATTTATTGATTCTGACTAGGCTGGCGATAACACTAATCGCAAGTCCACATCTAGTTACTCACTCAATCTTGGTTCTGGGCTTATCTGTTGGTCGAGCAAGAAGCAAGTTTCCATTGCTCTATCTTCAGCCGAGGCAGAGTACAGAGGGGTAGTTAACATAACCATTCAGGCTATGTGGCTACAACATTTTCTCACTGAGTTGGGAATTCAGTTTCATCGGTCAATCGTCATCTGGTGTGACAACCAGAGCACTCTGAAGTTCTGCATAGATCTAGTTCAAAGGTAGTGGACAAAGCACATCGAGATCCACATGAACTACATCTAGGACTTAGTACACGAGGGGATCATCGACTTACATTTTTTTCCTTCAGTATAATAGACGCTAGACATATTAACCAAGACCTTCACTGATCAGAAGTTTCATTCTCTGCGAAGTCATCTTGGAGTGAAGAACACAGTTGCTTAGAAATTGTAGTTCTTCTTTTTACATACATTGTACCTTGACGGAGGTTTTTTTCCATGAGGTTTTCCCTCTTTCCTCACTTTATTTCAGTGCATTTTTTGTATTTGGGTACCTAACATGACCTCGTTGTCGAGACCCATTCTTTATTTTCACCATAGTGATGTTTAGGAGGGGTGTTGGAGTTACTTCACACACACCTAGGATTTCTTTTTCCTAACTTTTTTCCTTGTTTATTAGTCATAATTAGTCATTATCCAGTCTCATATATTTTAGGGGAGAATATTCCACCTAGAGAATATTATCTTTCAGTTGACACGTCAGTTTGACTAGTTGAGTTGAGTTTAGATGTTGCATTGGTTTTGTTATCGTGCAACATTGGGATCATCACCATGCTAATGCGCACTTTCCTTGGGATCATCACGAGATTGGCGCATTACCCTTGATTCATTGATATACTCCTCACTACACTCTATTTAGTCAGTTAACTAAAGACTAGATGACTAGTTAACTCAACTAGGTGGCATTTCACTCTTGTAACTTCTTGAGAGACTAGACTAGGTGGAAGTTCACTCCCGTAACTACTGGTGTGTGTCTAGATCACTCTAGACCACAATTATGGCGCATTGGTTCTCCTCCGGTGCGCATTGGTTGAGTTATAAAGAGTATATCATGTGTAAATTATTCATTATTCATAACGGTTAATGAGAATTCTTCTATTCTTTTTCTCCTTTTTCTTTTCTCAATTTATCTCTACAAATGTGTGTATTATTTTCTAGCTAGATCTATTTTTTGCAGGTTCAACACATTTACACTCCTAACCCAAAATAAAATTAATAAAGCCAATGCTTCCATCCATCATTATTTCTACTGCCATGGATTTAAATAAACTCTTAGCTTTTGGTTTCAGTGCTCATGTTCTAAGATTAGCTCTCCCTCTATGTCAAGAGGACTACCAACCCAAATGGTATCATCAATCCAACAAAAGCCACAATATCAACCCACCCCTCTTACAAGGGTTTCACTATCAATCATGTTATATATCACTAAGTGTCCATCCCAATAACATAACTTTAAGTTCCAACTTCCTCTTCACACAAGCCACTACCCTTGTCATTTATAAGAGGGTAGTGCGCTTTTACGGTTTTCCCAATTAATTAATTATAATTTGATAGGTTGAGACACATGGGGTGCCACATACCCTGTGAGAATAATATCCCCTAATTTAAAATACTTATAAATCTTGTTTATGCCACTTAGCATGCCTTTACAATTTTTCCCATTTCATTTTACAATAAAGCACACAGTGCCACATGGGCTTGTCTCCCCAATTTCTACTATAATAATTCTATAAATGTAATTTCAATACAAAATTCATTCATAAAACATGCAATATAATTCCATGGTTCTCAATGGTGAGGTTACAAGGGTAACTAAGCTATGAAAAGAACTAGGGTTTGAACAAGGTGGTCACATTTCAAGGGTCTAAATACAAAATTCGTTCATAAAATATGCAATCTAATCCCATGGTTTCCCATTGTGAGGTTCCAAGTATAACTAAGCTAGGAAAATAAATAGGGGTTGAACAACGTGGTCACATTTCAAGGGTCTTATAGTCCCATCCTAGGTTTACTCATAGCTTAAATTCCTCAATGGAAACCAATTATGTCTTGATACTAGCATCATCAAACCATGCAGATACTCAATTGAAGCATCAATGCATCATATACCTCATATATAAATTCATGTTCCCCCACACATCAAATTAAAACCAAGACATGTCTAAAAATAGCACAGGAGCCTTGTGCTACCATGGATCAAGACAAACGCAAAAAGAAACTAAGAAGTACATATATATCCATAGAGCCATCATAAATACCATCAATGTCTGGAAATAACCATCTATAACCATAATTACAAGCAATTAACCATAGTCATCATTAACCAAGATCATAATCCAACACAAAATTCCATATTTAACCAAAATAGCCACTAAAGATTGACCATTTACCATAATTAATCACATCCATAACTAACCATGACTTTCCTAATTAATCACATAGCCATAATTAACAACATAAACTATCATTCATTAGCATCAACCATTATAACCATCATAAAACAATGATTAATCAACATTAACCATCATATGTCATGAAGAAATATGATTAATCAACATTAACCAACATTAACCATCATAAAGACCACCTTTAACTATAATGGGCCATCATTAGAAATCATAAACTGAAACGTTGGCTCCACATGCAAACTTGGTATCTACTTAGGTGTCCAATATAGGTGTTCTAGTCTAGAGTTATTATATCAATCACTAGTTCATAGGGAAGGCCTCACTCGAGGAAAATTTGTAGGGACCTAAAGATAGTGGAAGACCATTTAATAGGATAGAGAACATGACCTGAATTTTTCTAACATCTATCCCATCACTAGCATAACCACCTTTAACATTAATTATGTTATCATCGCATTAATATTATTGTATTATCTAAGGACACAACATATTGAACCCATGCAATTCATTCAATGATGTCATAAGTTACATCTAACAAGAAATAATTATCATCCACACAATATATACACACAAACAAAATTTGAAGGGACACCACCATTCCATTCATCACTACCAAACAAATACATTTTTTCAACAAAGGATAAACATAACAATCATAGCTCAACAATCTATTATGCACAACAATACATCCTAGTAGCTAGAACCTCAAAAACCCATTGCAATATCAACCATGGAAACCCATAATAGTAGAAACAACCTAACTCCTAGCATTAGTCTTTACATTTATACCCACACCTTTAGGTGATTCATGGGTCATAAATATTCTCTACTATTAACTACCCAATGGTGGACTTTACTCTCTACAGCCCAATCCCTTCTAACATATTCAAGCCACAATAACCTTTCCACCACCTTTTCTCCTTGGAGTGAGAAATTGTGTTCATCAATAGCTTTGATCTCCTACTTTAATTTCCTTTCCCTCTGTCTACCTATAGCTCATCCTTAAAATCAAACAAATTAGGTTTCAAGTTATATTGTTGACCTAATTACATCATGTTGATGAAGTAATATCACAGCCTTCACTCAAAAATGAAGGGGCCATAAAGTCATGTTAGCCAATGTTAACCATTATGAACCATCAGTAACCATAGTCGTGCAAGTTAAATTTGGATTACCTCTTCTTCTTCTCAATGCTATCACTTGCACATGGCTATTGATCTCCAAACGAAAGGGACAACTTTGGGATGACCTCAAGCACTTCGAACTTGCACTATTCAAAGACTTCTAGTTTAGAAGGAGAGAAGAATTTATGCTCCAGTGACGGTCTTTCCCCTTTCCCAATTTTTTCTTGGTTGGTCTCATTTGGTTTTCTATAGTCAATTCAAAGTCAACTACAATGTTGAGCTTCTATAATGTTCAATACCATTCTACCACAACTAATCAAAATTATCTAAGTTGCACCTATGAGACTCTAGATTCCTAAAACAGTGCTTACAATTGTTCATCCACCTTCTATATATCATCATGCATCTTTGCACTCTATGCTAGATCAATGTAAGATCTACTTACTTGTATAACGACTACACCCACTCCTAGAGACCATGTGCAGGTTACTCCCTATCTTTGATAATGGTCATCTAGTTCGAAACAATTAAGTGGATGAACTTTATCTACTCTATCATAACCGGAAGTTGTGCCTCAGATAGTTCCATTAATATAGCCAAGGGGTCAATCTATTCCATGAGATCTTGTCTTTGGTAATCTCCATAGTTCTAATTAGACTCCGTATCAAGTTTTAAATTCATATTATGATCCTAAATGTCTAGTAGTGGAGTGTTGAGATTCACAATATAAGTTGGAGGTTCATCCTTGGTCATGTCTCCAAGGCAAGACCATATTCTTGGGCCAGTGGCCACATGTATACGATTAGATGTAAAATTAATTCAAGCTAACCCTAAATTTTTTTCTTAGCGTGACCAAAAGTGTTTCATTCTTTCAATGCCTCTTCCCACTAACCTTGAAGCTGATGCAAGTCAAAATTATATTGTTTTTCTTTCAAAATTCAATGTCCAAGTTCTTTGCCTCTAAATCAGAAATCATGCAACAAATCATAGGAGGGGACCTAGTGAATCTTTTCCAAGGTAGAGGCATGTGAATGAAATGTTGTCACTGGCTTCATGTGGGAGAGAGTCACACTTGAATGTTCTAAGTGACTCTGTAATTCTCCCTTGTTATGCCCAATTGATCAGCATTGAAATTCTAGTGACATACTTCAATAAATTCCTCATTATACTCGTAATTATAAGCCAATGTGTGAAAATAATCAACCACTACATCCCACCTATGAAGGGAAGAAATGCAATAGTGTGACAAATTCAAGTGGGGGGTTGCATCAAAGCTCGCCAAGAAATCTTAGAAATAGACAAAATCCAATCCACTTGACTCACTTTGATCTTTCTATAGTTGGTAGTGAATGGGCACCTTGGTTGGAGCTATGAAATAGATATGAGCTCAACAATGTTGATAAAAGGACATGCATTGTGGTGTTCAAATCTATTGAAGTTTCATTGGTTGTTTTTTCCATAATTTATCACTAATAAACTCAATACCAATTAGGTATTTGGAAGTCAAGAGTAAATCTTTGAGGCAATATGTGTATGTAATATAAAATCTAGATAATGAGATTGAGTAGACCCTATTAAGCATTATGTATGGTATCATGTTCCTTGACATGGATTACATTCAATATTATGTGCTCATTTTCATATACATATATCGACTGATGGTATGCAATTTCCAAAGTTGATGATCGTTCTAAAGAAGCCCTTTCTCTTCAACCACGTACTTTAAGATGAAAATAAGAGGAGGAAGGTACTCAACCTACAAACATTTGCATATCCATATATGATGAGAACCCATTTGTTTTCTTCTTGCATAGAGTTATTTGACAAACTTAGTGGTGAATGGAAACCTATAAACAATGTGTCACATGGAAAAGGAGTCTAAGGAATTAGTTGTAGATCCTAGAGAGACCTTGATTATTTAAGGCATGTGTTTTATGAATGCATTAATTTGGAGTTATCTTGGAATGAATTCTTTCTTGGTTGGAAAAGGCTTATTGGAAGGGATATAGCATGGAAAGGTAAATGAACTATCAAATAATTTGACATTAATTCTAAATTTAAAAAAAAAAATCTCTCACATTTTTTAATTCAAAGTATAGAGGCTGCTCCAAGCTTAGGTGCCACTAATAATTACACAAAAGCATATAATGATGGTTGGCCCTCATTCTAAGGGAGGGGGCACTAGCAACATATTTTCTCACCAAAAGTAGGAAACTAATAAGGTCAGGGTATGAACCCTAATACTATATGGGACTTTGATCCAAGGTCAAATTTTAAATCTAAGCAAGGCCACAATACCTAGATACAAGCACAAACACTAAAGCTAGCAAGTTGAAGATGAAGCTTATAATCAACAAAACAATTATTTTATTTTTCACTTTTTTATAGTGATAATTTTCAATCACTTTTATATGTTTGATTACTAATTGTCGAACTACCTAGAAGACTTAAAATTTGTTTGAGTCCATCAATTTTTTGTTTTGAGAGTATATTTTATGGTTATTACTTTTTGTGTGTGTGTGTGTGTGATGGCACACCATTCCAGTTTCTCATAGGTGTGGAGATATAAGTAACTATGTTGCAGCTTCAAGATCAATCTACTCTCAATTCTTTATATGGGCCCAAAACTCATATGTTTATAGAGTCTAGATTGTTATGTATCTTGCACCAGACTCTATCAATGCTTATCTACAACGTTCAAACCTTGGTGCTTATCCTCTCCATGACCATCTTTTAGAACCCTAAGCTTAAAACCAAGCACTTTTCTTTATTCTGGTGCTACGACATTTCATAACCACGACCAGATGTTAGTGACTTGGTGCTTGTTCCCTTAAGCACTTAAGCCTTGGTACTAATACTCCCTGCAACCCATGGTTAAGATCAAAATCTTATATTTTCCAAAACCACGGGTCTGAACCATGTGCTTATACTCCTAACACTTTGTCAATACGTGTTCAATATAGATCATATATCTCCTCTTTTTATCGTGATCAATGGTCACAATTCTCTCGCCACATTTCATCTCATGTGTGGACTCCTTTACATCAGCATGATATATCTCCTCATTGGGACATCAAAACTTTTATACTCCCCAACAAACAGAACTCGTCGAGGTTCGAGATCCGAAATAATATGGACCGTTGATCCTGCTAGTGATCAATGGTCACAATATTCTCATCCTTGTTATACAACTACCAATATGCACTTTTGGATTTCCTACGTGGACCTGCCACATGTCACTTTTTTATTATTCTGTCATGTGTCACCTCATTTTGTGGCTTTCACATGCACCATCTGCCAAATTAAATTTAACACGTGTCATCTTTTGTATGGACCATGTGTCACTTCCTCAGTGGATTTGCTTACGTCGGTGTGATGTTTGTTGTCATTGGGACATCTAAACTTTTAGGCCTTCCAACACCTTAAAACCTTTGATTCTTGCGGTCTGCTATAAGAAGATTTGTTGATCTGGCAGCTTATCCCAAATCTAATCTCAGCCATTGATTCCTTCTAAATGTGGATTTATCTCTCCCTTAACTTCCTTGTATCTTCTAACTTCTGATACAGATTTCGTCCGTCAATCTAGCTTTGGAATGGATGGTCAGATCTTACTCTCACCACTGCTTATCAGGAATTTGCATAATCCTTCTAAATTTGATCTAATAGCTTCTATTCATCATCAGAATGATTTGACGACTATTGTTCCTTGATGCTTACAAAGGGATTATTTGGTCTCTAGTTCACCTTGCACATAGAACAGTCATCGGCCTTTGTTCATCCACTACTCCAAACAACTCAACCCAATCTATCTTCGATGATCGATTACGATTTGAACCTACAAAACACTGGTTAGAGAACAATTTAAGACATAGAGGATCCCATATGGATTCAATAGTTCACACTTCATCCAATAATATACAAGGACACCATATAAACACACAGAGATTGTTTAAACGAATATGTACACAATCACATAAGATCTTATATCCTTCTTGGCCTTATTTACATTCAGTTGACCTCTTTTCGGCCTTTTGTCCACAATTGGCCTTATTGATCCAGAATATGTTTGTAGAATAAGATGAATACAGATTATTATCAAAATATGCTTAACATAGAATAACAGATATACAGTAAAACTAGTTTCTATTCAATAAGTAAATAAGTTGAAATTGTAAAATGCGGTGGAAGCAAGCTTGTTAGAATGGTGGTGACTTATCTCTAAGAAGAGATGTGAGGGTTTCTCTCATTCGCAAGAATATGATTACAATGAGGCTCTGAAGGAATTTTTACAATAAACAGGAATGTCAAAAACCCTAGACATCCAAAAAACCTAACCCTAGGAGATGAAGCATCAAAAGTCATGTGGGCCATGTTTGGGTAAGTTAGTACATCAAATTCCTGGGGTCGTAACTTTTGCATACAATATTATTTTTAGGCAAATGATAGCCCATTGGAAAGGTCTATCTGAGGAATACACATTTGGATGTTATTTATCAAGGGTTATTTTGACTATGGTGAGCCGTAAAAAACGTTGTTTAGGGCCTCAAAACAACCCCACAAGTCAGGGACCCGAAAACTAGGGAAAAAACTGCCAAACTGAGCTAGTTGGAATAGGTGGGAGGCCACTGACATCCATATTGATCAATCCGCCCTCTTTAGGAAGCAATGGTCTCCATTGCATTGATTTCCCCCATCAGATGAGGAAATTTCTGCTAACGTTGGCCCTTGGTGAGCCATTTGCCTTGGTGCAGGAGTTGCCCTGCTTTGAAACCTCGATACAGTTGGATCCTTTGCTGGCAAGTGCCCTTGATCTGTTTCTACACATTCTGATCATTGGATTCTTGTTGTATGCAGTTGGGGTTGAGCTCTATTGGTGTTAGATGTTCCTCTATCTCTGAGGTGTCCAATAATGGTGGTAAATATGGTCAAAGGATATCCACGTTGAACATTGGGTCCAATCCAAGGAAAGGAGGAATGTTGAGCTTGAAAGAATTATCACCCACCAACTTGGTGATGGTGTATGGCCCATAACAGAGTGGGATAATATTTCGATGGGGTCATGTAAGGTGCTCTTTCTGCAAGTGCAACCAAACTTTGTCGCCCACCTGAAACTTATGTGGCACCCGATGTTGATCATGGCCCTGCTTGTACTTGTCATTGGAATTTTGTAGGATATCCTGAACCTATTGGTGGATGTGCTAGATCCTCTTAATGACCAAGTGGTTTTGTCAACTTCAGTTGGAGCAGGAGAAGAGTCGATCGAGGTGACTGCAAGGGGTGGCGCAACATCTATGGGACCCAAGGGTTGGAATCCCAACCCCACCTGAAAGGGGTTGTGACCAATTGAGTTATGCAGGGCTCAGTTGTAGCTATGTTGAACATAGGGGAGACTCTCATCCCATGTGTGAGGGTGATTGGAATTATACATGCACAGGATATGCATGATCATTCAATTTACGACCTTCGTTTAGCCATTTTTCTGGGGGTGGAAGGTCGTGGATTTGGTGAGCTTGGTGTCCAACAGTGACTAGAGGCTTGACCAGAATGTGCTGAGAAATAGACTATCATGATCTGAGACAATGGTTTGTGGGATTCAAAAATGTACCTAGACTCGTTCAAAGAAGATCTTGGCAGTGGCCTCTGTTGTGATGCTCTTCTTGCAGGCGGCCACAATCACCATCTTAGAAAAGCGATCCACAACCATAAAAACACAGTCATTTCCCCACTTGGTGGATGGGAGGCCCAACATGTAGTCCATTGAGAAGGATTCCCATGGCCTGTCAGGAGTAAGCAGAGGGGTGTATAGGCTTTGTTTCTTAGTGGTTGGTTTGTCAATTGCACAGGCAGTGCATGACTTGATATACTTTTTGACCTCATGTCAAAGTTTCGGCTAGTAGAAATGTTTCTACATCATTTCCACTGTCTTTTCAATGCCAAAGTGTCATGCCATCCGACTGTAGTGAGCTTCCTAGATCAGCTTCACTCGCTCGCTTGATGGAACGTAGATATGGCCTAAACGACACAACATTCTATCCTGAAAATGGAAATTAGTGACAATTGCATTTGCGCCAAACATTTGGTACATGGTGGCGAAGTCTGGGTCTGTCTCATAGAATTGGGGCCATCCAGAGGTCTCATGGTTGCAATATTCTATCACTATGGTGACTATCGTGACTGGAAAGCTGTTGAGGCAATCAGAGAGACGATTTGTGCTTCTCATTTTATACTTGATGTTGAGGTGGAATTGCTGCAAGTATGTGGACCACTTCTGATGGCGGTCATTCTGCAATTTTCCTTGTGTCTGCATGAACTGCAGTGGATTATGATTAGTGTGGATGACTGTCTCCTTCCCAAGAATGTAATGTCTCCACTGGCGACAGTCTTGCACAATGGAGTACATTTCTTTTTCATAAGTAGGGTACTTACGTACATCATCTAATAGTGTCTCACTATGATAAGCCATGGCGGGGTCGTGCTGAGTGAGAATGGCACCCACAACATAGTCTGAAGCATCTGTCTCGATCTCAAAGGGTTGTTGCAGGTCCAGTTGTGAAAGTATTAGGGTTGAGCACAAGCGTTGCTTCAAATAATCGAATGCTTGTTGTTGGGACTGGCCCCACACAAATTTCTCCTTACCACCACCCTTGATTGATTGGTTGAGGGCCCATGCTATATGGGAGAATCAAAACACAAACTTGTGGTAGAAATTGGCAACGCCCAAGAAGCTCAGTAGCTTAGTGAATTTGGTTGGGGCTGGACAGTCACAGATGACTTGGATTTTGGTTGGATACACATGTACGTCATTTTGATCAACGATGTAGCCCAGTTAATGAACCATGTCCATACCGAAGGAGCATTTTCCCAAGTTGGTGTAGATTTGGTGTTGTCACAGGGTGTCCAGAACCTACTGAATATGATGCAAGTGTTATGCCCAAGTCTTGTCTTAAATGAGAATGTCATCCAAATACATCACTACAAAAGTATTGGTGAATGGTCACAGAATATCGTCCATCATCCTCATGAAAGTGGATGGAGAATTTTTCAAACCAAAGGGAATGACCAACCATTCAAAAAGTCCTTCCTTTGAATTGAAGGTGGTCTTCCATACATCTGTTTGTTCTATCATGACCTGGTGGTATCCAGACTTTAGATCAATCTTATTGAAGTATTTGGCCCCCGTGATCTAATCAAGGAGGTCGTCGATTCAGGGAATCGGGTACCAGTTTCTGACTGTGATTTTATTCAGGGCTCGGTAATCAATGCAGAGTCTCCAGTTTCCATATTTATTTTGTACCATCACGATTGGGCTCCCGCAAGGTGATGAGTTGGGACAAATGTGCCCCTTGTGGAGAAACTCTTGGATTTGTCGCTTGATATCCTCATTCTCTAATAGAGAGCAGCGGTAGACTGGCCCATTGGGAAGTGGTGCATCAGGGGTTAGATCGATAGGGTGCTTGACCTGACAATGCAGAAGTACACCGGTAGGTGAGGAGAAGATATATGAGTATTCTTCCATGACCTTATCCACTTGCTTCTATTGTGTGGAGAGGTCATTCGTGGAGACCATGGATGTGGTTTTGATCTTTCACTCACTCTTAGAGCGAATCGCAAAAAATACAAACTTTTATGTCTGAGAGATGACCCTTTTGCATTTCTTAGCAGAGATCGAGAAAATAGCACTGAGTGGGATTGCCTCAGGTATCCTATAAAATTTCTTGTTTAAATTAAAAATAACACTACGAGGCCTAAACTCATATACAGTATGATGTTTCCATAAATATGGTTGGCCCAAAAGAACTTTACAAACTTTAAGAGGGGAAACATCACACAATACCTCATCTTTGAAGGTTTTGATGTCGTATGACAGGCGGCATTGTTAGCTGACGTGGATGTCGTTTCCTTGGAGGATCCATCCGATGGTGTAGAGTTGTGGGTGCAGCGTTGTCGGCAGGGCAAGTCGCTTGAAAACCTCTATTTTGATGAGGTTCTTCCGGCTACCACCATCAACTATGAAGTGCAGCGGGGTAGCCTTCACCCACATATGTGAATGAAAAAGGCGCTCCCCTTCCTCTGGCTCATCTGGTTCACCGGGCTGGAGCTTGGTAGTGGCAACGGTAGCACTAGGTTCTGCGTCTATGATTCATCTCCCCCTTTCTGGTTCTGACTTAGATTCGGAACCTGAATCTGATTCAAAGGCTTTTACCTCATCCATCAGTGACTGGTTTGAGCGGTAATTAGCAGTTTTATTCCAGGGGCTCTTATGGAAGTCGCACCACTTCTCGGTATCTTTGTTTGTCTTTCTGGTGTCCTTTTCTTGTGGACTGGACTGGTTATCCTGAGGTTGTTCATCTTTGCTGTGTCCTTTGTTCTGCGGGTTGGGGTTTCCCTTTCCTGGCTTTTGTTGTGAAGGGTTCCCATGCCCAAATTGTCATGTCTTTTGTTTGAGCTTCTGCTCGATTTTGACGTCATATCGGTAGGTCGCGCCCAAGAATGAGATGTCCAGAAACTCCATTTTGGCATGGATGTATCTATGCAGAATGTCGTGATACTTGAGCACCAGATGTCACTCAGAATATTTGATACCCATCTTGGTGTGGAAGGCATGGAAGATATTTGTGAACTCGACCACTCCTTGGTCTCTTTCCTGGCACAACATGGTCCATTTTGTGTACAGGTCGGCATAACTTCCAACAAAGTAGTATTGTTCCTTAATAGCATCCTTGAAGGATTCTCAGGTGACTGCGAATATAAATAATGAGGGTTCATCTCTTTCCATTTTCTCACAAAAATTTTCCCACCAATCTTTGACATGGGGGGCGGATTTAAGGAGCACAAAAGTAATATTTTCTCTATTCGAGAAGTTATAGACAGAGAAATACCCTTCTAGGAGATTCAACCATTTTTCTACTACATCTACGTCTATCTGACCTTCAAATATAGGAATATCGAAGTTGATTTGTACCTTGAAGGGGGTGGCACCTCCATTTGAGGAAGATGCATCACCTATTGGTAGCCACTGAAGGATTTGTGCAAAATTGTCCATCATCTTGTTCCTCTGTTGCGTGAGGGCTTCCTCGAGCAACATTTTGAAGGGATCTCATGTCCCGTCTTCTTTCTTTTCTTCTGCCATGACGGGTCATTTGGGCATGCGAGATCTTTGTCCTCAAGAGAAACAAGCTCGAGACCCAATTCTTTGTACCCTGACCTCATTGGGGACATGCATTAAGAACGACAAGGAGTAGACCGGTCTGATACCACTTATCCATAATATATTTGCAGAACGAGATGAATATAGATTATTGTCAAAAAATACTTAACACAGAATAATAGATATACAGTAAAATTGATTTCTATTCGATAGGGAAATAAGTTGAAACTGTAAAATGCAGCAGAAACAAGCTTGCTAGAATGGTGGTGTCTTATCTCTGAGAAGATATGTGATGGTTGCGCTCATTTGCAATAACATGATTACAATGAGGCTCTGGAGGCCTTTTTACAATAAACAGGAATGTGAAAAACCCTTAACATCCAAAAAAACCTAACCCTAGGAGATGAAGCGCAAAAAGTCATGTGGGCCCCGTTTGGGTAAGTTAGTACATCAACTTCCTCGAGTCGTAACTTTTGCATATGATCTTCATTTTAGGCGCACGATATCCCATTGGAAAGGTATATATGAGGACTACATATTTTATTGTTATCTATTAAAGGTCATTTTGACTATGGCGAGCCCTAAAAAATGTTGTTTAGGGCCACAAAACGGCCCCGCAAGTCAGAGACCCGAAAACTAGGGAAAAAACTGCCAAACTGCCAAACTGAGCCAGTTGGAATAGGTGGGAGGCCACCGACATCCATCTGAATCACTTCTACTCACACTCAAACTCTCTCCGTCTCTAACTTACTTGAACCCCAATCTGATTCCCTCAATGCATGTAGGTTCACAAAATATACAATACAGGGTTGAAACCTGAATTAGTTCAGATCCACAAAATCCTCACTTTGACAACTCATGGGATATTTCAGATCCATAAGATCCTCAAGAGACCTATAACTCACCCTAATACCTCTCTAAATATTACAAATTCTTGAACTCTCTGCTATCGAAGGCATATTTGACTATATCTCAATCTCAACAATCTCTCTCAAAGAAGGCTTCTAGAACTTCATTAAAACATAGGAAATTACAATAAGTTTAAATTACATTGATTTATACATGAATTGGCTTCTCGAGCCTTCCCTCCAGTTCAATATAGTGCTTTCACATCTTATTAAAGGCATTCATATCACTAAGCTATCACATGAAATGCTCATTTACAATTTCAGATATGAGTCGGTGCTCAAACTCTGTACAATCCTATAGGCATTAAGGGAAATTACAACTTTCAGGATGTACATACAATGGTTCTAGTCTTTATATCTCAAGGGATCTTTTAATTACAAAGGTCTCAAAGTTTAAATGATGTTTCTTCCTTGGAATCCAAACCAATTAATGTGCACTGCATTGTACGTTGAGTCACCTTCCACCACACTTCATTAATTGCGTTGATAATGCTCCTGCATCACCCAGAATACTTCTGAACAATGCCACTCCAGAAATCCACTACGCATATTCTACTCTAAATAATAGTCTGCAAAGTATCACTTGAAGTAACATGTTCATCCTCAAGTTGATTCTTGCTACACTAACTTTCTCCTTTAATAACAACTTTAAGCAGCAGAAGTAACTCAAAGAATTGTGCACTAGTGTACTAATCACACAACACTACTATGCACACAACCATCCTGGCGTCACACACCAAATATATTATCTCTGTGTGCGCAGACTTCTTTTTAGTGCACACAAGCAAATCCAACCTCTGGTGCACATAGAGTATTCTCTGCGCACATGACCATTCAAACATTTTCCCAGAGGCTTGTACCAAAATGATAAGGTTAACTTATAGGAAACCTATCAACATCTGTCATACTCAGGTACAACTGACTATCAGCACCACACTTACATGTGCAAGCAACATTAAATAGAATAACAACAATTACTTATATGTGACAACATACAAGAATTAACCCATATCAAACATAGATAAATAAGAACACAGTAAATAATACAAGCGCATAAAGAACACTTATCTTTTATGAAAGTCACCAACTGCACACAGAACTCAAACATTCCTCCCAACCATAGACTCTGTTGCTCATAAGATTTCAGCAAAAGGTCACCCCTGAGATGAGGCTTAACTCCACCAAGGAAAAAGGGTTCCTAGTGATAGGATAAGGTCTGATACTCAACAGAATTGTTCAGTCCAAGGTGTCCATTGTTGCAACTATCCTACAATATCTCATTCCCCACGCACTGGTCACACCCAAGGAAGTGTGCCCCTTATCTTCTCAATGGTCCCTCGATTTCCCCACTTCCCTTCCAGGGTTACCAGCAACAAGTCAGACAGGAAGTCTTTGAGCCATGCGACGAATGCCCAACGCACCAGCGAACAATTCTCAGCAAAACTCTCACCTGGAGAGTACCTTGTTTTGAAGGCAGTCTTGTTGATGTCTTCTTCTTTAATTCTCACCTGGTGATATCCAGATTTGAGATCAATCTTTGAAAATATATGTGTGCCCCGTCACTGATCAAAGAGGTCATCTATCATTGGCAAAGGATACTTGTTATTTATTGTTAATTTGTTCAACTACCTAAAGTCGATACAAAGTCTTAGTGTACCATCCTTATTTTTCACAAATAAAACTGGGGCACCCCAAGGTGAAAAACTTGGGCGTATATACTGCTTCTTCATAATCTCTTCGAGTTGCATCTGCAACTCCTTCAATTATGGCATACTCATCCTATAAGGAGTCTTGGATACAGGTAATGCTCCAAGTATTATATTTATAGAGAAATCAATATCTCTTTTCGATGGAAACCCCAGTATCTCTTCACAAACATCCTCAAAATCTTTCAATACTACACATTCATCAACATTTGGCACTTTATCCTTAGGTTCCTCTTCCATGTATGCTACAAATATTTGACATCCTTTACTGTATATTTTCTTCGATTAAAATGTTGAAACTTCTTTGATAGTTACAGCTCTTGGAATTCCTTGAAATTTTCTTAAGTTTCCTTCCTCATCCAAGAAAGTGAATGCCTTATTGTAACAATCCAGAACAGCATGGTGTTTGTCCAACCAATCCATACTAATGAGACAATCGTATGAGCCCAAAGGTATAATATTTAAACCAGCCTTTGTGCGCAGTCCATTCATCTCCATCAGGCATGCCTTAACCATCTCATTAATTTTTAATTTTATTTTTTGTTCGTGTAGCTAACTTCACCAACCAAGGTTTTCCAAGCTTACTTCTTGGAAATTAGAACCTTTCCACCATATTAGGATCCGGATAACTATGACTCGCTCATGAATCAATTAAAATAACAACAGGTTGGTCATTAATCTTACCTTTCACTTCAATCATGTGCGACTGAAACTCAACTTTCTTGTTATCTGGGGATGCGCAAATCCTTGGTACATTTATACCCATGTCCTCAACTATTGCAGATCGTTGTATGTTGTACGCAGTCCCTGCTTTATCACCTCTTTGAGGGAAATCTCTACGCATATGATCCCTACCACAACTCCAACATTGAATCGATTGTTTCCTTGGATTTTGCTCCATTATCTCCGTCCTTCTGGACTCCTTGGGAGTTAAATGTCCTTGTGAAGTATTTCTAAAAAAATTGTGCCTTAGTCCCCTTCTTCCTCTATTCCACATTGCTCTTCATCTTTTCTTCACAATACTTTTGGAAACTAGTTCCTCCCCTTTATTGATCATAAAGACAATTAGTGTGCCTTATTGCTTCCTCCAATGTCTTAGGGTCATTATAATGTATCTTATCATTGATAAATGTGGGAAAACCACTTAGGTACCTCTGAATTTTAACTTGTCCATCCTTGATGAAAGGCACATATTTCAGCAACTCTAAAAATCTTCTTTCATACTCATCTATTTCCATACTCCCAATATTGAGTTCAAAGTAATCCTTTGTTTTCTTGTCATATTACCTCTTGGTTAAGTATTGTTTCTGGAAATACCTCTTGAACTCCCTCCAAGTAACCTTATTTTCATCAATGTGCTCCACCTACATATACTAATCCCACCACATTGATTCCTTTACTTTTAGTTGATAGATAGCAATTCTCTCTTTTGTCTGTGCAGAATAATTATGCAACTGGAAGTACTTCCTCATACCCAGCAGTCAGGTCTCTGCATTATCATCTTTGTTTTGCTCTCTATCAAAGGTAGGAGGCTTAATCTTATTCATTTATCCCTACAACTCGTCAACCCCGGTCCTTCTCTTTTGCTTTCTGATAGGAGATAGACTTGAGCTATTGTGTGCTTTCCTGAAAGAATGATTTGGCAAGTGAGATCGATCCCTACCAACACTTCTTTCTTCTCTTCTTTTCTCATCATGAGACCTGCGACATCTTGATCTACTTGACTATGTCTCCTTATTCATTTTCTTTTCTATTATGTCCAAGCCTTGCATCAACTTAATATTGAAGCCATCTTGTTGCTCCTTAGATTTCATAAGCCTTTCATTTTCATCCTTATAGCTTTGGACATATTTTTGAAGTCCATTTATGGATTTTACCAAATTTATGGGCTCCTCCTTGGATTTTGTACCATCAACACCCAAACCAACATACAAATCCATCAATTCATCATCAGGATTGTAAGTCCTATGTGCATCTACCATGATTTTGACCTTCTGCATTGATTTTGTCCTACTCAAATCGTTGATAATTCTGTAAAATGTGTAGGAAAAAAGATTTGTTAGATGAATTCATGAAACTACTTCATGAAAACTCTACACCATCTTGTCAAAATTCTTTCTTTTGAAGACAATGTGTGCACTGGTATTCAACACAGACCAATTCTCGATGTCAATTTTTAACATGTACACCACGTATCAGTAATGCGCATACACCACAAATTTGTTACGGGCAACCCCAAACCTTAGTGCACACACCCATGCACCATTGTTTATTGTGCAATTCTAGTGCCACACCCTGCAATCTCATATATTTAGCACGCACATCTGTGCATTCTTATTTAATTCACACCATGGCCACACTGAAATTCCAAATTTTTCCACTTACCAATCCATTTTTTCCTTAAGTAGAACTCAGCCCATGTAGGCTCAGTGTTGAAATTGGAGCTCCGATGCTTCTTGTTGACCTCTGGAACATACAAGTCCAGTGTTGAACCAATGGCTCTGATACCAATATTTAACGTCCCCATCCACCCAGGTTGGGCCATGTCACCCAACTTGTAACATCCCGCTCTTGTGTGCACTGAGCAAACTTATTCTTTGAGGACACTTGCTTGCAAGTGATCCGGATTATTATACTTGTGGGCATATGATTATGATTATGAGGCATTATGAATTGATGTCATGTTATTTTGTTGCATTGACATAGACAGATGTTATTGACTCGGTTTTCCTGAGTGTATAGGATTTTGGACCTCGAGGATGCAGAGGCATCGATGGAACCCCTTGGACTCTGGATCGAGTCAAGGAGTGGACTATTGGGGTTTGATTGGAGTCCAGATAGATTATGTTGCGCCAAGGATATTTTCGCGCCTATCGCCCAGGGACATCATGAGTCCTGATGAGGGGATTATGGCGCACCCTATTGGATAGAGGCGAATGATAATTTGGACGAAGATTGTGCCTTCTCTGTGAGTGATGTTGATCGTTGTATGTTGCTAATGGCACATGGGTTGAACGCCTTCTTGCATTGGGTTGTGTGCCAACAAGGTACTAGTTACTGGTCATTGAGGTTTTTTTGTCGAGATGCGGAAGTGGTCCCTTAATTTTTTGGCGTGGTCATGTTTTTGTCAGGCGGGTAGTCGTTTCTCCTTGTTGTTCTACGCACGTTTCGCCCTCTTGTGCCAGTGCGTGGAATCATAGTTAGTTGTTGCCTGGATTGTATGCTTGCATTCATGGTCAGGTTGTGTGGTACAACTATTGTCGTCGTTGCCTTCTTGCCTAAAAACAAAACAAAACAAAAAACTTCTTCGCTTATTGTCGTAACGACAGGAGACGTTACATATGGTATCAGAGCGGGTTCAACCCTGTGATTGTGGATCGCCAGGCTTTCCACTACAGTAAACCCATGAGTATTAACCCTTGCGTTAATTAAAAACCTTAACGTGTCCGGTGTTGATCACATTTAGAGAACGAATCAGAGGTTCGCAACGTGGGTCGTGGAAGGAGGTGCGACACCTCCAGAAGTTCTTACACCCTCGGAGTCAAACCCCCAAGGGGAAGGGAAAGTCCTTGGGATGGATTCGCTTGTTGTAAGGTGTGATAATGGTCTGACAAGGCCCTTTCGGGTAATTTCAAAGGGCCTTGATTCACCATTGGTACCGAGAAGAGGCTAGGGAACATGTACCCCTTAGGTTCCATAGCGTGCCCTATCTAGTACTGTTAGCATCCACCGAGAACTCGAGAGAGTTGAGTTCTTGAGTCCACAAGTGTCGCAGACGGCTGTGTCGTCGAGGCACAGATGTAGAGCAGGTGTTGTGATTCACGCTTCGCGATTATGACCTCCAGCTTGAAGGTCCATGGGGTGGTCTTTCAACTGAAGGGGAGCGCTCTTTTATGGCAGAAGACACTACTGCCACTTTTGAACATGGTCATCGACGACGTGTCATGGGAACTATTCGAGGAACAATTACAGGAGAGGTATATTTCTGAGGAATTAGTTGAGCGTCATCTCAACGAGTTTGACACCTTGCAACGAGGTGGTCGTACGGTGCCCGAGTACGAGACCCATTTTTGGAGCTACTTCGGTATGCTCCGCACCCTTAGTGAGAAACTTAAGGTCAACAAGTTTGTGTTGGCCTTCGCATTGGAATTCAACTTCTACTTCGGGTACCAGGATTACTGGACCGAAGAAAGTGTGTTCGACTGTGGGGAGCCACATTACCAGTGTGACTGCCCAGAGGAAAGGGTCGGAGCATCTGGATAAGTCGAACCCACTACCGTGGGAGATTTGGGCAAGGCCCATTGGATTCATGCAACGGTGAATAACCGCCAGGTAGAGCACCAGTCGACTATGCTTGAGATGTCAAGTACCGTCGTTGAACAGACCCTTACTAGTTTGATAGATCTCGATGCTACTGAGAGTTTTATTTCTGGTGCGACGCTAAAAGGGATTAAGGTAAAGGAAGTCGAACATGATGAATTTAGCTTCGTAGAGATGAATTCTGGAGCCAAACAAAAGTTTGGAGGAAAGGTTACGGGTTGTACCCTCAATCTGGGAAAGTTTGACACCAGGGCCAACCTATACATCACAATATTAGGATCTTATGACATCGTGATTGGTATGGACTGGTTGGAAAAGCATGAGGCGATACTCAACTGTAAGACGAAACAATTGAGCTTGGTCAATGATGAGGAACAAAGACGCATGATTGTAAGACGGAACCAGGGAGTTTCCCTGAGGTTCATCTCTTCCTTGCAGTTATGGAAGAGAATGCGCAAGGGATGTAAGATTTATGCGACCCTTGCGTTAATCGAGAAGGGTGTGGACGAAGCTCTAGAACATGTTCTTATGGTGAGATAGTTGCGAACGTCTTCCCGGAGGAGTTACCTAGGAAGTCTTCGGAGAGGGAATTGGATTTTACCATAGACCTAAAACCAGGGACTGAACCGATAGCTAGAACGCCTTATCGAATGTCGACCTCGGAGTTACAGGAATTGAGAATGCAACTGAAGGAATTGCTAGACCTGGGACTGGTACGTCCAAGTGTGTCACAATGGGGTGCGCCTATTATTTTCATACGGGAGAAGGATTGGTCATGAAAACTCTGCATTGACTGTCGTCAATTGAAAAAGGAAACGATCAAAAATCAGTATATGTTGCTGAGGATGGATGATCTATTTGATCAGATGAAGGGTGCTATGGTGTTCTCAAAGATCGATTTGCGATCAGGGTATCACCAGTTACGGATCAAGGAGAATGGCGTCCCTAAGACTGCCTTTAAGACGAGGTTTGGTCATTACGAGTTTACTGTTTTAACATTTGGACTGACAACGCCCCAAGGGTATTTATGAGTTTGATGAATTAGGTGTTCCATGAGTACTTGGACAAGTTCATCCAAGTATTCATTGACGATATTTTGATTTACTCTCGGATGACGAAGGAGCATGACGAGAACTTGCGCTTGGTACTACAATGTCTGTGAGAGCACAAATTATATGAGAAGTTGTCCAAATGCTCATTTTATCAATCGAGGATTCACTACTTAGGGAATGTCATCTCCGACGAAGGTATTGTCGTGTATCCAGCAAAGGTAGAGGCTATTATGGAATGGCCTCCGCCAATGAATGTCCCAGAAGTGTGTAGCTTCATGGGTTTAGCAGGATACTATCAACAGTTCATCGAGGGATTTTCGAACATAGCAAATATGACCACGGAATTGTAGAAGAAGAACAATAATTTTGTTTGGACCAAGAAATGCGCGAAAGAATTTCAGAGGCTCAAGGAGCTGTTGACAACAGCACCGATACTAAAGGTCCTTGACATGGACTTGGAAATTTTAGTATGCACTAACGCATCCAAGGAAGGCTTACGTGGAGTCTTGATGCAAGACAGTCGAGTGATCGCTTACATCTCAAGGAAACTGAGAAGGCATGAGGAGAACTATGCGACGCACGATTTGGAGATGATAGCCATTGTATATGCCTTGAATGTTTGGAGACAATACCTAGTTTGACGAAAATTTGAACTAAAGATGGACCACTGTGGACAACAACACATCTTTACGCAAAGCGACCTAAACGTGCGACAACGACGTTGGTCGGAGTTCCTTAGCGAGTACGATTTCAAGATTTCTTACATAAAAGTAACTGTGAACAGAGTGGCAGATGCATTGAGTCAGAGACCATGCATCTTTTTGGTGTTGCCTCTTAAGACGAATATACATGAAAAGATTCTAACCTTACAGCGTGACGATGACTGGTACAAAGAGGTTGAGGATTTTTTTGGACAAAACACAATGATGGTCCCAAGATTTGAAGGATTTACGTTTGACGACGATGGATTATGGAGGTTTAAAAATCGGATTTACGTACCACCAAACGATGAATTGAGGAGCTTGATCCTAAACGAGGCTCATATAGAAGTATACATAGCTCACCCGGGAGTCACGAAGATGACGACGGACCTTAAACCCTTATTCTTCTGGAAAGGAATGAAGGAAGACATAGTCAACTATGTGGCTAGATGTCTAGAATGTCAGCAGGTAAAGGCTGAACATAGACATCCAGCAGGATTACTACAGCCACATGCTATTCCGGAATCGAAATGGAAGGTTATTTCGATGGATTTTATCGTTGGATTACCACTGATGACAAGGAGACACGACTTGATTTTCGTGGTATTCGACACTCTGACGAAGAGTGCTCATTTTATTCATGTGCATACGATGTATCAACCACCTGACATAGCTATAGTTTCCATCACGAGATTGTGAGGCTACATGGAATGCCTAAGAGGATTATATCCGATCAAGGATCAGTGTTTACTAGATGATTTTGGACTAGTTTCCAAAAGGCCTTGGGAACCCAACTTAGCTTTAGTACTGTGTATCACCTAGGGACTGACGGGCAGAGACTGAACGAACAAACCAAACCTTGGAAGACAGGTTGCGCATGTACATGATGGACCAACAAAACCATTGGGAAGAATTCTTGCCACTGGTAGAATTCGCTTATAACAACAATTGCCAAAGAACCATTTAAGATGGCGCCTTAGAGTTTCTTTTGGGTGACTGTGTCGGATGCATTTGAGTTGGGATCGGCTTGAGGATAGGGTCCCGGTGGGACCGGAAGTGATCCAAGAAATGGAATAAAAAATGCAAACTATAAGACAAGGGATCAAGGAAGCACAGGATCGGAAAAAGAGTTACGTCAATGTGTTTCGGGTCGACCATAGTTATGATGTGGCGATCAAGTATTTTTGCGGCGGAAACCGCATAAGAGTTTGATCAAGTTCAGAAAAGGGGGTAAACTATCTCCTACGATATTGTGGAAAAGAGAGCCACGTGGCCTAATGAGTAGCTTTGCCTTATTCTTGAGGCATATGCACGATGTATTTCACATCTCTGTTTGATACATTATGATTAGTGATCCTACACATGTTTTTTTTTTAGCACCTGGAGGGTGTCGGATGAGGGTGCGCTCACAGCTGAGCCGATCCGCATCCTGGATCATCGCATTCGACAGCTACGGCGTCGAATAGTAGATCAGGTCAAGGTCCAGTGGGACAACTAGTCCACACTCGGTGACCTGGGAGGACACATATGATATGCGCCAGAAATTTCCATTTTTGTTTGATAGATATACTTATGATACTGTGATACACCTTATTTCGGCCCTTATACACTGTGAAACTTTAGGACAAAGTTTATACCAAGAGGGCGTGTATGTAACATCCCGCTCTTGTGCGCGCTGAGAAAACTTATTCTTTGAGGACACTTGCTTGCAAGTGATCCGGATTATTATACTTTTGGGAATTTGACTATGATTATGAGGCATTATGAATTGATGACATGTTATTTTGTTGCATTGACATAAACAGGTGCTATTGACTTAGTTTTCTTGAGTGTACAGGATTTTGGACCTCGAGGATGCAGAGGCATCGATGGAACCCCTTGGACTCTGGATCGAGTCAGGGAGTGGATTATTGGGGTTTGATTGTTGTATATATGACATTTGTGCATCAGATTAGATGATATGATTATGGATATATTTCTGACATGAATAGTTGATGATGCAGGCCGACGATAGCTTGTCGACCAGACTCACATGTGGAGTAGAGGGGTCACACACGACTACCACAGACGTTGAGGGAGAGGTGTAGACAGTAGCCCTACCACATCCTACTAGAACTCCTGCCATGGCTCGAATTGTAGGTGAACGACTACCTAGTTCGAGAACACCCACGATGTTGTGAGGGTAGACTGCGACAGTCACTCACAATGATTCTAAGGGGCGCACAATAAGGCAGGGGCCTTATTCCTTAGAGGCCCTTAGTCTCCCACAATATCACCTGGCAGAGTATTAACTCTAGGGGTTTTTGATGTCTACCAAGTCAGTCAAGAGCCGAGTGGCACCCTTGGAGCACGTAGTGTGTCCTAAAGGGCACGTCGCGCAAGAAAAAATGGAAAGAGGCGAGTGGAACCCTTGGAGCACGTAGTGTGTTCTGAAGGGCATGTCGCATTGTTAATTAATAAATGGATAAACCTAGATGGCCTTAGGACAAATAACGAGATAACAAATATTTAAAACATTTTCCCTAATAAAATGTCGCCCAGCCTAAGAAAATAAAGTCTAGGTCTAACTGATACTTTTGATACAAATTTTTATCTATTTATATAAAATTAAAAATAAGAATAAATAAATAATAATGATAATCATCATTAATCATGTGACGAGAAGGGGGTAAGTAATTCATTTAATTTATAAAAATATTTTGGGGGATAAAATTTAAAAAGGGGAAATAATTTTTTTGTCACTTATGCTAATTAAAATTTATTAATTAAAAAGGAAAAAAAGAAAAATTTAATTTTCTAAACCTGAAAAATTGAGTTTTAAACGAAAAGGGAAAGAGAGAAATTTAAAAGAATTAGGAAACTAGGAAAAAGCAGGAAACATAAAAAGAAAACGGAAACACAAGGAAAAAACAGAAAGTCTAACTTAGTAAGCTATCTAGCATTTAAGAACTTTCTAAATTAAACTCAACTAGTAAATTAGTAAGGGGGAAAGTCATTAAAACTTGTAAGGGAATATGGGGACACCTAGGAGCGATTCTAGGAGTGCTTTAGGTGGGTGAGGGAAATAGGAGTAATTAATTAATTAATTAAATTAATTTATGATTCAATGAAGGGGATGGGTGACACATGTACAGGAAGGATTCTATGAATTAAATTGTTGAAAAATAAATTAAATGGGAATTTGAGAAAGTAAAAGACTTCGAAACTCTATATAATGGAGGGAGGAGAAGGATGATGGATCTCTTCTGTTATGTGTAATGTTACGCTGCAGAATTTTAGACTTCACTGACTTAGCTTGTGGGAGTTGGGATACCCAGCTCAGTGAGGAGTGGTAGCTCGGCCTTATGAGATGATTTGGGAGCTAGTTGATTCTCTGGTTAGTGTGTGTGGCCCTTTTGCAGCTCAGGGGGATAAGGGGGAAGAAGACTACCCCTAGCATTGGTTGGGAGGTACCAGTGAAGTCTCATCGGTCGGCAAGGGGGAGTTGCATGGAGAACGTGGAACAACAACTCAGAGCGGGCTACTTGGGATACAGTATGCTTCCTTTATTTCTGAATGGTAGATTATTAGTATACTTTACGCTCTTAGTCTGTATGTTTAATTGGGAAAGGAAAATGATTGACTTAACATTTTAATCGATGACTGATTATCCCCATAGCCTTAAGCTCATTGTTGATTGATTCCCTTGGCTTTCAATCCCTGCATGTCTTGACCGTCCTATGGTTTTATTGATTTGTGATGATTTGTGGTTTATATTGTTTTTTCCTTCATCCCTAACTCATCGGTCCACGCCTGATCAGTCGTTCAGGAGCCTGAGCTACTGTCGTCACTTCGGTGTTAATATACCTATGGATCTAGACGCCCTGCTTTTCTATGCATGGATGATGAGTGAACGATGTTCTTGCCAGCCGTCTACCCCTTGTTGATAGTTCTTGATTGATGGATTGTCTTCCTCCTTTTGTGAATGAGTACTTCTGCAATTATTATCCTTCCTTCCATGAACCGCTTATTACCCTCTCTATTTGATGAAATTATCTCTGCATTTTAATGAAATGTCCTCTGTGTTTTTATGAAGGACCACTGCGTTTTTTTTTTAAATGACCTCTACGACCTCATAGATTTGAATGACAGCTTTATCATATAAATTACTCTGCGTATTAGACATGTATTACTACGAAATATATTATTGCTAACTTTAATAATCTGTAGTAAGTTGTCGGTTACGGCTGTGAACAGTCGCGGTTGGGATTGTGATACTATCCTTGTGTGGGAACTGCTGGGTGGAGCGCTATGCATAACAACGACCTTATATGTATTTATTTTGTTGTATTTTCCATTTAAACCTGACCGCAATTTTAATTATTATGACCGCAGACATAATGGGACGAATTAGTTATTACATCTTACTGTTTTTTGATGGTTATTGATGTTATGTTATTACAATTAAACTTGACAGCAAATATATAGTTTATGATAGCGTTGACTATAATTTTTAGGCGTTTTCTGCATAACAATCAGACAACAACCTTAGTGTTGAGTTTAGTGATTGTCGGTTTTACCAACAGTGATAATATGATATGTCAGTGCGAAATTGACACACATAACTACCCCCTTGGCGTCTCCACGATGTAATGGTAGCATTTTCTTTTATTCCTGTGTGATGGTGGGTGTTCATTATTCAGACTGCGGTTGAATAGCTTGCTCAGCGAATTCCTCTCTTATTTCACACAACAACCCTCCTATGTATTTCGTTCCAATTTATCTCTTTAGAAAAACGTGAATTTATGTTTTCCCACTATGAATTTACCTTGTGTAACCCAGCGCTAACTCAACATACTTGGCCCCTTCAACTCTGTGATTTTCTTATTTTTAGATAGTTTAATTCATGAGCTTAATTCTCACTCAAGACAGTACAATCGAAGTTTTTCTCAAGCGGCTCCATTTCTCCTTTGCTCACGTCCACATCACAAATTTGTTATAGTCTTTATCTAACAGCTATAAACCCCAAATTTTTTGGAAGCATAGCGGTTGGATTGCTACCTAGACTGTGTAATGGTTGGTGAATTTATTGCTGGTGTGCCGGTCTTGGGTGGGGGATTAATTCTGTGGGTTGGAGAGTGTAACGGATAGCGTAGCATGATAAGTGGTGGAGTTTTTTTTTTATTAACTGTTGGGACTGCTAATCTATTACCAGACTCGACACTAGAACAGCATATCTGATAACCGACAGCGAAATTTGGGGACAGCTTAACTATAATATGGTTTTTCCTTTGAACTACGGATATATTAATGTGGATGCATTGAACAACAATTTCACTGGATAGACAACCTTCCCTTGATGACAACCATTGCCTTATTGATAACATCTTACCTTATAATCTGGACAGCATTAGCCTGTGTGATGGCTTTCACAGTAAATTATGGTGTTAATGAGAAGCTACATCCTTTTTTTGTAAATAGTGATCTCATATACCCTTAGATAGCAAGTCGTATTCGACAAAGTTCCCTTTTTAGAGAACAATGATATCTCTGTCGGTGTGTTGTTTTTGTGTATAATTATGTCTACATTCATTTAAGGCTATAGCTCCAGGTTTACACAACTCCGCAATTATGTACCCAGGCCTGCATTCCTTACATGATTTACACAGTGAATTTCATGGTGTTCCTTGCGCAGGAATTTTGGATAGTGTTTCTTTATTATTGACAATTTATGTTTGACAGAGATTATGTTGTGAGTCAATAGCTTGAGTTGAGAATTAATTATGCTTTAGGTTATGTCAGTGATTCCTTGGTGAAGTTAACCGCTTTAAGAGTCTGTAATAATTGGCCTTGGGGAAACAACTATTATTTGTTTTCCTGCGGTGTAGTACAATGATTGAAGCAGCTATGTGTGACCTTAGTTTTCTTGATGATAGGAAAACCTTTAGCCTTGGATGTTAGTGATCACTGTATTCTTTTAGAGTTGGTTTTTTCTTTGATTCGTAACTCGAGAGATATTTGCTTTACTCAGCGATTTCCTTTCACGACTATATGATCATCAATAATTACCTTGATAAAACAACAATTATTGTAATATCAACTCATAGATTATCTAGACATCGACTTAAAATATGCTCCTTAGATAGAAATTTTGTTTTATGGTTTTAGTCTACATGATATTGTATCTAGCCTTAAGGGACTTTGGTTTTATCATTTTAAATGAAGTTGTTTTATTGTTTTAAAGGACATGCTTTCTAATTGTTCCATTTAAAAGATAACGAATTCCTCCTTAGGAAATTTCTCATTCGATGTTGGTATTGGAATTTAAATTCAACTAAGCTAATTGTTTGATAATGATTATTTTAAGGAGTCCAGAGTGTTGTTGTTGAAATAGAATTCATTACAACAAGAATTTATTGGGTTGTGGGAATTTTATATTTGCCATATTTATGCGTGTCTTGTAGACTGGTCGATTAGGGGCTTGAGTTGGTCGTCTTGTAGTTCGACAATGCGTTCAATCTCCTGGCGCGTTGGTTATTCTTGAGTCGTTCGTCTAGATAGGTTATGTTGCACCAGGGATATTGTCGTGCCTATCACCTGCGGACGTCATGAGTCTTGATGAGGGGATCATGGTGTGCCCTATTAGATAGAGGTGAATGATAAACTGGCTGGAGATTGTGCCTTCTGTGTGAATGATGTTGATAGTTGTATGTTGCTAATGGTGCATGGGTTGAACGCCTTCTTACATTGGGTTGCGCACCAATGAGGTTCTAGTTACTGGTCGTCGAGGTCGTTGTGTCGGGATGGGGATGTGGTCCCTTAGTTTATCGGTGTGGTCGTGTTCTTGTCAAGCAGGTAGTCATTTATCCTTGTTGTTATACGCATGTTTTGCAATCTTGTGTCAGTGCATGGAGTCATAGTTATCTGTTGTTTGGACTGCATGATTGCGTTCATGGTCAGGTTGTGTGGTACAATTGTTCTCATCGTCGCCTTCTTGCCTAAAAACGAAAATAAAAAATTGCTTCGCGTGTTGTCGTAACGACAGGAGACGTTACACAACTTGTAATGTTTAATGTTACGAACATTTATCACATGCTCTGATACCAAACTCAACTTTTGTAGCTCTGACCAAAAATATTGTAGCATCACCCAGCATACTACTAAACAATGCTACTCCAAAAATCCACTATGTAGATTCTACTCTGAATAATTCTACTATAAATACTAGTCTGCGCAGTATCACTTGAAGTAACATGCTCATCCTCAAGCTAAGTCGTGCCACACTAACTTTCTCATTGAATCACAACTTTAAGCAATTGAAGTAACTCAAAAATGTGTGCACTAGTGTATTGATCACACAACACTACTATGCGCACAACCATCATGGCGTCACACACCAAATCCATTATCCTTGTGTGTGCAGACTGCATCCCAGTGCGCACAAGAAAATATGGACTCTGGTGCATACAGAGTATTCCCTGCATGCACGGCCATAAAAAAAATTCCCCGAAGTCTCTTACCAAAATCATAAGGTTAACTTATAGTAAAACTATCAACCTCTGCCATACTCAGGCACAACTAAAATAATTACTATCAGCACCACACTTACATGTGAAAGCAACATTAAACAGAATAACGACAATTACTTATATGCTACAACATACAAGAATTAACCCATATCAAACATAGATAAATAAGCACACAATAAATAAGACAAGCACATAAAGAACACTTATTTTTTATTAAAGTCACCAACAACATGCATAAATCAGACATTCCTCCCTGTCATAGAATATGTTTCTCATAAGATTTCAACAAGAGGTCACCCGCAAGCTGGGGCTTAACTCCATCATGGAAAAAGGGTTCCTAGTGACAAGCTAAGGTCTGATACTCAATAGAATTGCTCAGTCCAAAGTGCTTGTTGTTGCAATTAGCCTACAGTCTCGCATTCCCCAGGCACCTGTCACACCCAAGGAAGAGTGTTCCTTCTCTGCTCAATATTACCTCGGTTTCCCCACTTCCCTTCTAGGATTACCAGCAACAGGTCAGACAGGAATTCTATGAACCCTGTGAATAATGCCCAACGCACCAGGGAACAATTCTTATCAAAACTCTCACCTGGAGAGTATGCTCACGAGCCTAACAACCTACTTCTTCAATAGAAAATCTCTCACCCAGAGGGAGTGATCAGGGGCCTAAAAACCCCCCTCTTCGATAGCATAACTCTGGTTACAATACATAAAACACTTACAGGATTTTATCTGCAGATAAGCTAATAATCGATTTTTCCTGGATAGTCTGACCCCCTTCTTCTCACGAGAAAATGAATCCTCTCCAGAATGAGTTCCCCCCCGAAATACACCAAGGCCAGCAATATATATTGCATGCCTTCAACTTGACACATGTCACCTTCAGAGGTATTTTTGGCCACTTTGTGACCCACTCCTTTCCCTTGGGAACTTAGGATAAAATAATGTATCCATAACATATACTTTTCCGAAAATATTATAAAATATTCCCTAAGACTTAAGTCTCCCCCCCTTTTTTCCTTTTTCAGTGGAGTCAGAGCCCCATCTATTTTCGTCTGACTCTGTTTGTGTGCAACGATATAATATTATATTAATACTTGAGTATGATTACACTTTACATGGATAGGACTACTGGCCTATCTGTGTCACCGCTCACCGGCCTCTTAATCACACAAGCTCTTCGACCTCAATACATATACAACCATATATATATAATCAGTCTCGGTGCGCACTCCTAGTTCATTCCCATGCACTTACCCAAGTGCACGCAACATTGTAAAATGTGTGCACTTACGCATGTGTGTGCAACACCATAAAATGTGTGCACCATGTCTTTGATAGAAATTCTTCGTACACTACTCAAGTACGCGCAACACCAAAACTTAGTGCCAACAGTTCACCAGCCTATATGTACATTTACATTTACAATTGATACCATGGCTCACCGACCTATATGTACAATTACAAAGGGTCTGGATTAGGGACATTACAATAATTTAGGCAAGTTTGATTTTGTAATAGATAAAGGTATCTTTCATGTCTATACATCTAGAAGCAAGGCCTACAAATGCTACAACATAAGATTGTGAAATGTTGTAGATATTATTGATAAAAGAGTGGATGAAGAAATACCTCAAAAGGAAAAGTCACAAACAAATGAGGATCCATAGGAGACAATCCACAGAGAAGAAGAAAAGGAAGAAGAAAAGAAAGAACAAGAATAAATAGAACGCCAATATGCAAAGACACCATCCAGATTTGTTCAAAATCATTATCTAGGAAATCATATTCTTGGTGATATAGATACAGGAGTTCAAACTAGAAGAAGATTGAACTTTTCTCTATTATGTAAAATAGAGGCCAAGAAATTTTCACAAGCTAGTGAAGATAAGCATTGGCTTAATGCTATGAAAGAAGAACTAAATCAGATTGAGAAGAATGACATGTGGGAACTTGTGCCCAGACCAAAAGACTAGAATTTGTTTGGCACCAAATGGGTCTTCATAAACAAATTGGTTGAAGATGGAAAAATAATAAGAAATAAAGCAAGATTGGTCTATAAAAGGTATGCTCAAGTTGAGGGAATTGAATTTTAAGAAACCTCTAGTTGCAAGATTAGAAGCAATCAGAATGTTTTTGGCATTTGTGTGTTTCAAGAACTTCAAATTCTATCAAATGGATGTCACGTCAACCATTCTAAATGGAAATTCAGAAGAAGTATATATTGAACATCCAGAAGCATTTCAATTGTCAGAAAACAAATATCATGTATGAAGACTAAAGAAAGCACTCTATGGACTAAAGCAAGCTCCCAAAGTTAGGTATTCAAGACTTGAAAAATACCTACAACAACAAGGTTTCAAAACAGGAGTTGCAGACAACAATATTTACATCAAAAAAAACAATGAAAATGTGTTAATCATTGTGGTTGTTGTGGATAATATTATATTTGGAAGTAATGATGATAGAATGAGCCAAAATTTTGCAGAAGAAATGAAAAAATAATTTGAAATGTCCATGCTTGGAGAATTATCATTCTTTCTAGGGTTGCAAATTTCTCAATCCAACAAAGGCATATTCATTTCTCAGACCAAATATATCAAGGAAATGTTGAAGAAATTTGAAATGGAAGACTATGCACCTGTCAAATGATCACAATATGTAAGTTGAGAAAAGATGATGAATCTCCAAAAGAAAATCAAACATTGTACAATTCAATGATTGGCATCCTACTATATGTGACAACATCGAGGCCAGACATCATGCAAGCAGTAGGATTGGTTGCAAGATTTCAATTTGCACCAAAGGAGACACATGTGCAAGCAGTAAAAAGAATATTCAGATATCTAAAGGGCACAGTGGACTTTGGATTGTGGTATTTAAGAAGTAAGGACTTCACTCTAACAACATATACAGATGCAAATTGGGCAGGAAATATTGATGACAAGAAAAGTACCAGTGGAGGAGTATTATTTCTAGGAAATTGTCTCATATCACGGTTGAGAAAGAATCAAACGTCAATCTTTCTATCCACGGTAGAAGCTCAATATGTTGCAGCAACAACATGTTGCACACAATTTCTCTGGATGAAGCAGACATTGAGGGATATCAAGGTAGAATATGATCAGTCAATCTCAATCCTCCGCAACAACGCAAGTGCAATCAACATTTCAAAGAATTTGGTTATGCACTCAAATATGAAGCATATTACCATCAAGTACCACTTCCTAAGAGAACAAGTAGTTGAGCAAAGTGTTAAGATGGAATACATTGCCACCAAAGAACAAGTTGTAGATATTTTTACCAAAACCCTTTCTAGAGACACATTTGAATATCTCAAACAGAAGTTGGGAGTTTTATCCTTCTCATGTTGTCAGTAAAGGGAATTACAATCTCAATGGGAGCATCCCTTTTCAATTGATGTCAAAGGGGGGGAATTTGCATACATAGGAAGAATTGCAGACACAAAGAGAGTTGTAGACAGGGGGATTATTACAGAATTGACCAAGGGTTGCCATCAATGAAAAAAGGGGATATTGTTGGAAATATTTTTTTCATTGATGTCAAAGACAAGGGGAGACTATAGATGTCCAAGATAAAGATTGCAAGATGGAGATTGTTGGAAATATTATTTTTGGATTTTGTTATGCTTAGTTTGGATACCCTATCTTTGAAGGCCTTTTTACTCTTAATACTTAACTCAAACAGGAGTATAGGATATATGGTTGAAAATATTATTCTAAGACCTTTCCAATGATGTATGGCACTCCCTCTAACTCCATAGGAATGAGGAGATATGAAATATTTTATCAGTTCAACCCAGCCAGAAAGTACAATTCGGCCCAGCTAGTTTTACAAGTCGACCCCACAAGTGAATGCAAAAACACTATAAATACAGGATAGATGTGGGCATTTGAAGAGAATCCAAGTAATAAGAGAAAGTACAAATATGCAAAAGAGATCTGAGGTGCACAAAAGGAGTTGGGTAGTATTATTGGGGTCTAAAAGTGCACAAGAGGAGTTTTATTTGAGTTTTAAGGGTGTGCCATGAAGGACTAAGGTCTATGATGCTGCAAAGTACGTTGTTTGAGGTTGTGATTCTCCAATATGGAATTGTATTATGGGAATAGTGCTATGAGGTTTATTAGGGCATGAAGGATAAATTTGACTAGGGTTTGAAGTTATGTCTGGGGTATGAAGCAAGGAGAGGCGTTGGAGCATGAAAGTTAAGGGTATGATAATGTTGTCAAATGCATGAAGTATGAAGCATGCATGTCAAATTCATAAGTACTATGTATATGAAGATCTTGGATTGGTGTATATACATGTCTTATTGAGTTAGTGCCCAGTTGAAGAGATTGGTGTCTCTAGTAGGTTGGTGCCTACACAATATCTTGTTGAGTTGATGCTCAGCTGAAGAGTTTGTGTCTCTAGTAGTTTGGTTCCTACAAGTTTTGTAACAATGGATTGGTGCCTACAAACATTTATGAAAATAATTTTTTGTGGTTTTCCCGCACAAGGTTTCCAAATTAAACGCTATGTATTATGAATTGAGATTATATGTATTTATTGTTAATGCATTATTGATTAATGTACATATAAAGTAAAAAGAATTTAATAATGATTCACCCCCCCTCTCAGTATAAGCATAAGTTCAACACTTATTTCAAAAGACCCATTTGTTATCCACGCATTTGATAACAACTAGAAAGTTGTCCAACTGCCACATTTTATTTTGTTTCAATTCCTACATTGGTTGTTTTCGATGGTAATATTTTTCCTATCAAACATTTACAACTATGGTGGGATTTTATATTGATGGAGTGAAGAAAAATAAAACATGTCTCTTTGGTGAGGATACATAATGTTGTTAGAAGTTTCCTTATTCAGGGAAATCTTGCAAGACAATTTAAAATACTCACTACTCTTCCTCGAAAACTATATATTGAGTTTGTTTCCTCAATGGGTTGCCCCTCCATTACTGACACCACCCTAATTGTATTTAGTTCCATGTATGTTCCTTATGTGGGAATATAATAACAAGATCAACCTGTAGATAAATCCACATGGGAGAATTTAAAAAGCTATGTCAACTTAAAAGTGTCATGATTTTTTATTGGAATATCCAACCGAAGTGATTCAAAAGGTCTTTGAAAGAAAAAACAAAGGAAAATATATAGGTAAAAATTTAAGGAAAGTTTGGAGATTTTATTATATTGGAATTTGAAGGGTTTTGACAAGATTTCAAGTGTTTAAGACAACAACTAATGGAAATACATAATTTTAGCGAAGATGGAGATGACATTAATACTAGAAAGTGGTTAAATATTACAAAGAAATATGGTTAATTTTCTTTCTACAAGGTTTTCTTGAAGATGAGAATGAGTAGTGGAAGAGACTCAATATAAAAAAAACTCAATTCTCCACAATGGAAGAATTTGAAAATTTATTCTCAAATATATATATATATATATATATATATATATATATATATATATATATATATATATATATATATATATATATATATATATAATGGGAATAAAATTAGAGGATATGCACAAAACAAAAAATGAATTGAAAGATGTTGAAGGAGGACATTGGAAGAAGGATGTTGCAATATCCAAATTGCATAAGGATAATGACAAACTATAAGAAGAGATTACGATAAAAGATTATCAAATATCTAAGTTGCAAGCTCTTAGTTATTATTAAGGAAGTTAAGAACTTAAAGCAATGAAAGATGAGAAAAGGGAGTAACAACAAGAATGTGTTAATGTTTAAGCCATTACTATAGTTGTTTGTATTTCATTAGATAATAATAGCATAATCCAAGATCACTGAGAAATACACAATCACAAGAGACACAACATTTATCCTGGGAAACCCTCTAGGGGAAGAAAACCCAGAAAAACTTCCTTAATATAGATAGCCAATACAATGCCAATAGATCTCTTAAACTAATACAGAAAGTCCTCTCCCAGATATGCGCCACTCTCTCTCTCCTTCTTCTCCAACAGCAGATCCGAAACTTGTCTCTCAATGAGCAAGTGAGTTGTGTCTAAGTGAGGCGTTGGCCTCTTTATTTATACAAGTCTAGCATGTGTGAAGTGTCTCTTCACTGGCAGGACCGACTTCTCAAACTGGGTGGGTAAACCCACCTTTATTATATTTCTGGGCCTCTTAAATATCTGTTGGGGCCAACTTCTTATTTTTCCTATTACAATTGTCTTTTGACCAATCCGCAAAAGGGGATTTGGTCCTATTACAATAACCAACATGATCAATCCACAATGGGGATTGATCCGATGAATAATATATCAAATAATAATTAGAATACTCTTTCCAGTTACATTATTTCAACACTCCCCCTTAACAAAAAGGGTACTCTTCAGCAGCATCATGCGAGAGAGAGAGGACAACATCATCAATAGCATCAAGTGGGTGAGAGGAAAACATCATCAATATCATCTTGGAACACTAACTGGAGTATCTATAAATCATCAGAAGTTTTCTTCATCGGCGGCATCGTCATTCTCAAGGAATGCCATCATCATCTCATCAATATGTATTAGTATAAAAACCGATACATCATCATCATCACAGCACAAGGCTGGCTCATCATAATACAAGATTGGCTTTACGTCACAGCTGTCAAGCTGGAAGCTCAGTACTTGTCTCATCTCAATGTCTTGCTTTACATCACAGCACTCGGGCTGGAAGCAAGATACTCGACTAGCTTTACGTCACATCTCTCAAGATGGAAGCACAGTACTAGTCTCATCTCATTGTCTTGCTTTACATCACAGAACTCAAGCTGGAAGCAAGATACTCATCCTGCTTTATGTCACAACCATCAGGTCGGAAGCAGGATACTAGACTGGCTTTACGTCACAGCTATCCAGTTAGAAGCTCAGTGCTAGTCTCATCATATCATCTTGTTTTATGTCACAACCATCAGGTCACAAGCAAGGTACACATCTTTCTTTACGTCACAACCATCAGGTTGGAAGAAGGGAACTAGACTTGCTTTACGTCTGACAACTAGGTCAGAAGCCAGGAACATCTCATCTTTCTTTACGTCTGACAACTAGGTCAGAAGCAAGGAACACAGCAACTACTCCCCCTTTCGAGGAAGGTCCTTTCAGACTATGTCAAGCTTATCTCAGAAGTACTCAAACTTCACACGAGATAGGGGCTTGGTCAACACGTCAACAACTTGTTCATTCGTGCTAATGTACTGGAGCCTTAAGGCTCCTCTCTATACCATGTCACGGATGTAATGATAACGGATCTCTATGTGCTTCGACCTATCGTGGAATACAGGATTCTCTGTCATTTTTATGCAACTCTAGTTGTCACATAGAATCAAGGTTGCTCTCATCTCTAAGTCAAATAGGTTGGTCAACAACTTTCGAAGCCATATAGCTTCGCAACTGACAGAACATGCAACAATGTATTCTGATTCCGTTGTGATGAGAGCAATACTAAATTGCTTCCTACTCTGCCACGAGATCATAGCTGATACCAAATGGAAACAACATCCTAAAGTGCTTTTCCTGTCAGAAACACTTCCTACCCAATCTGCATCAGTATATCCACTCAATGAGAAATCATGATTTCCATCATAGATGAGACCATAATATATTGTACCTTAAAGGTACCTCATCACATGTTTTGCAGCCACTAGATGAACACGTCTGGGTTCTACCAGAAACTGACTCAAGGTGTTCACGGAAAAACAAATGTCTGGTCTGGTGTTCGTCAGGTACATCAGCGATCCAATAATCTATCTGTACGGTGTGGCATCAATCAACTATGACGAAGTATCGACTAGCAACTTCAGCTTCGCTTCCATGGGTGTATTCATGGGCTTGCATTCCAACATGTTGAATCTCTTCAAGATTTCGACCGTGTACTTCCCTTGGTTAAGGAAGATCTTCTCAGGACTCTGCCACACCTCAAGACCTAAGAAATAATGCATTAGGCCAAGGTCTTTCATTTCAAATTCTGAGTCAAGTCTCTTTTTACATTCAGTGATGAGCTTTTCTTCTCCAGTTAAGAATAAGTCATCCACATATAGCAGTAAGATTATTGGTTCATTGTTCATGATTTTGAAGTAGAGGTTAGGGTCTTCTTTACTCTTGGTAAAGCCTAAGCTCGTCAAGAAACTATCTATACAGCCATACAAGGCTCTAGGAGCTTGCTTCAATCCGTATAAGGCTTTCTTCAATCTGCAGACATGAGACTTCCTTTCTTCAACCTCAAATCCTTGAGATTGCTCTATATACACTTCCTCTTCGATGACATCGTTTCGGAAAGTTGTCTTCACATCCATCTAGTGCAGCTTCCACTTCATCTTAGCTGCAAGAGCTATGATGGTTCTGATCGAAGTGTATCTGGGCACAGGAGTGAATGTCTCTTCATAGTCAATACCTTCCTTCTAGGAAAAGCCATGAGCGACAAATCTTGCTTTATGCTTCTCAATACTACCACTGGCAGCATGTTTTATTTTGAAGAGCCATCTAGAGGATACCACATCTTTATTCTTCGGTCTGGGAACTATTTCCCATACTTCATTCTTCATTATGGATTGGTATTTCTATGTCATGGAATCTGCCCATTCTTTCCTCTGAATGGATTCTTCAAAGTAGGTAGGCTCCTCTTCTAGGAGATCACACATCAAAGTTGTATAACTGGAGAATGGCTTTGGTCTTTTCACCTATCTCATAGTTCCTTGGGTAACATCGTACTTCTCTCCAACTTGAATAAGCTCTCTAGCCCAAGCTAGCTTTCTTTTATGGAGGATCGTCATCTGAGGAGGTTCTTGCACTTCTACTATATCATGGTCTTCTAGAAGTTCCTCATCAAGGGAAGTTACGACTTCCCTTACTGGTTCTGAAGCTCTGGGAACCTCCCTCATTGCAGTACTGGGGATTACGGATTCCTCTTCATATACCTCTTCAAGCTGGCATAGTTTAGATTTCTTGAGCGTTGCATATTCATCAAAGGTCACATCTCTATTAATCTCAATGTGATGTTGACCTAGTATATAGATTCTAAAGGCCTTGGAGACCTCACAGTATCCCACAAATATTCCCTTCTTTCCTGAAGGATCCAACTTGTTTCTCTTTTCTTTAGGTATATGAATAAACACTGGACATCCAAATGTTTTGAGATGGCTTACCTCTAGCTTCTTTCCGGTGAACATCTCTTCCGATGTCTTGATCCCAAGTGCACTATGAGACAATCGGTTCTGCACATAAACAGCTTCCATTGTTGCTTCTGCCCATAAGCACATAAGAATATCTTGATCATGGATCATAGTCTTCACAGCTTCTAGTATGGTTATGTTCTTTCGTTCAGCTACACCATTTTGTTGGGGATTATAGGGAGTAGTGAGCTCCCTCTTGATCCCAACATCTTTTCAGAAGTTCGCAAACTCTTTTGAGGTATATTCTCCTCCATTATCTGACTTGAGTATCTTAATCTTTCTTTCATAAAGGTTCTCTATCAAGGCTTTGAATTCCTTGAACTTGTTGAACACTTCATCTTTAGTTTTCAAGAAATATATCCATGTTTTATGAGAGTAATCATCAATGAATGATACATAATATACATACCCGCTAATGGAGGATGATGGCATTGGGCCACATACATCTGAATGGATGAGTTCTAGGACTCCTTCTGTCTTGTTGTCCCTCTTCGGAAACGGGTTCTTTATGTTCTTCCCTTGTGCGCATCCATTGCATATGCCTTTATGGTCACCTTTGAGTTATGGTAAACTTGTGATTGCTTTGCATATGTATGGTAGTGCCTTGTAGTTGATGTGGGCTAACCTTCTATGCCAAAGCTCACATGAGTTTTCAATGGCGTGGGTCATGGCAGACTCTAAGTGACCCTTTAGTTTATACAAGCCATTTTCTTCATTTCCAATGATGATTGCTTCATTTAAGGTTTCTCCTTTAGCCCACATAAGAACTTCCCCATATATAAAGGCAACTCTGAAGCCTTTCTTTTCTAAGGCTGAAATGGAGAGTAGGTTCTTCTTCAAGCCTAGTACATATAGTATGTCTTTCATTTTTAGTGAATTCCCTGAATTCAGTTTATGGTTTGATTCACCCACTCCCTTGATGGGATATTGGTAATCATCTCCAAGTGTCACTTTCTGAGAAAACTTATTTTCTAAGATACAAGAGAGAATGTTTATTTTTCCCGTCATGTGCTTGAATGCACCACTATCAATGAGCCAAGTGTCCTCTCCAGGTGTTACAGATCCTGAGAGGGTCGAGATCAAGACATGGTCTTTGATCTACTCTCTTATCATCTTTGCGGGTGGCTCTTCATCTTCGAGTACATGGGCATGGAGCCTCTTATGTTTTCTCTTGTATTCTTCTCGTCTGGTTGAACAAAACTTCACAATCTTTCCCATCTTGTCACAATGATAGCATTGTACAGATGAGTAGTCTCTTTCCTTTCATTGTCATTTCTTCTGAAATCTCCTTGGATGAGATTCTTTATGATTGAATTTGTTTGACTGTTGAGTCTCCTTTTGGAAGTAGGGTTTCTTCCTTCCTCCTTTGGTCTGAGTAGTTAGGGCTTGATCATCATCTCTTGCTAGTAACACTTCAGGATTCACTACTCTTGTTTCTTCTTGGATGCATTCTTCCCATAGACTATCAAACTTCAGTTTCTCTATTCTGGCACATATCGTTTGGATGAATGCATCCCAAGGTATTGTGAGACTATTTAGCGTCATCATTATGAGTTCGTCTTCATCTATGGTATCTCCAATAGCTTCTAGTTGTTATTTGAATTCTGAGATTCTGGAGAAGTATTCATGAATCATTTCTCCTTTCTGCATCCTTGTATTCTTCAGTTGAGTTCTTAGATTCATCTTCCGGTTTATGTTCTTTCCTTCATATAGTTTGGTCAAGGCATCAAACATTTCTTTCGGGGTCTTCTTAGATGACACATAAGGAATCAGGTGGTCTTTGATTGAATCTGCAATGATTCTTTTGGCCCTTATTGTGTCATTTTGATGTTTTGCCTTTTCTGCAACATCGGTGGGTTCCGATACTTCTTCTTTGATGAATATTGCTAGTTCATTCTCTTCAAGAATGAGGCCAATCCTATACTTCCAAGCACGGAAGTTTTCCACTCCTTCTAGCTTGTCAACAAGCTTAACGCTTGCAGACATCTTTACCTGGAGCTAGGAAAATGACCGAAAAATGAAAGTGCTTAAAATCAAAATCTGAACTTACTAGGAGGTGCGCTTGGTTGAGGTGAGTAGCCTGGTGTGTTTGGATCTGAGAAAATCCAACTTTTTCTCCTCCAAATTTGATCTGCGGATTTCTGGACTAGTGCTTCTGGTACCTCTGGTACTCTGGTACTTCTGTTACACTGGTTTTCTGGTACTTCTGGTACTTTGTGAAACTAGGGTTTCACACTCTGAGAGATCCATCCACTGAAAAGGTGCACTGAGAGTGCCAAACAGATCCTTAGGGGATGGCGCACATTTCTAGATGGTTTTGGGGCTGAAAAGCTTCACCATCAAAAAGCCCTAATTTTCATGTACGACAATAGTGACGTTTTTCACTTGTGAAAGATGCTTCCTTCAGCTTGGCTCTGATACCATGTTAATGTTTAAGCCATTATTATAGTTGTTTTCATTTCATTAGATAACAATAGCATAATCCAAGATCACTGAGAAATACACAATCAAAAGAGACACGACATTTATCCTAGGAAACCCTCTAGGGGAAGAAAACCCAGCAAAACTTCCTTAATATAGATAGCCAATACAATGCCAAGAGATCTCTTAAACTAATATAGAAATTCCTCTCCCAGATATGCACCACTCTCTCTCTCCTTCTTCTCCAGCAGCAGATCCAAAACTTGTCTCTCAATGAGCAAGTGAGTTGTGTCTAAGTAAGGCACTGACCTCTTTAGTTATACAAGTCTGGCACGTGTAAAATGTCTCTTCACTGGCAGTGATGACTTCTCAAACTGGGTGGGTAAACCCACCTTTATTATATTTCTGGGCCTCTTTAATATCTGTTGGGGCCGACTTCTTATTATGCCTATTACAATTGTCTTTTGACCAATCCGCAAAAGGGGATTTGGTCCTATTAAAATAACCAACATGATCAATCCATAATGGGGATTGATCAGATGGATAATATATCAAATAATAATTAGAATACTCTTTGCAGTTACATTATTTCAACAGAATGATTCAAAAGAATAAATTAGCAAGTTGTGCAATCATAATCAAGACCTTCTTAAAGGCGTTACAAATGTGAAAAGGTGCCTATAAGAAGTAAATCAAAGACCAAATATTAAGACACTACAAGAAATGTTGAAAAGGAAATATATAAGAATGTTTAGGATTCCCTAAATACAAAAGTCAAAGTAGAAAGGAAAATAATAATGGAAGGATGACAAAAGAGATTGATTATTGGTATCATACCTGATATTCAAAAGGAGAAGAGAAGATAAAGGGTCGGGTGCTAGAAAATACTTGAAGGAGTTGAGATCCATCATGAGGATGTAGAGATCAAATATGATGGTATTATCTCAAAATCAAGAATAAGTAAAGATCAAACGCGGAGATTGGAGCATGTTATTGTACTAGACAAAAAAAAAACAATGATGCTAAGGTATGGAAAATGAAGGTAATCTATCAAATATGGAACTATATTGACAAAACAAAACACACAATGATGATAAGGGTATGGAAAATGAACGCAAGCTATCAAAGGTGGAACCATATTGACACCTTAAAAAAAGTTGGCAAAAAAATAGGAAGGTCCCCATTAGCACTTCCAAAGAAGCTAATTGTAGAATCGACAACATTCATGGAATGTGGCATCGAGGATCCAATATGAAACACAATATTATCAAAGAACAACAATTAAAACAAATTGAAGAGGTTACAACCATGCGTGGATTCAAAGGAAAATATATTATGTGACATATAATAATCAGTAATTGATGACAATATAAAATGATTATATATGGATGAATAATCAACAATGGTAGCAAGAGAGCAAAAGGTTGAGGAAATGTTACTATTTCATTTCATCACATGTAAATCCTTTGATTACAAATCTTTGAGGATAAAGCTTTTCGTAGGGAAGTACTATGTTATGACCCTAATGGAGTATATTTGATCAAATGTATATGTAAATAGTAGGTCACCCTAATAGCGTACATACATGGGCAATGAGTGGGAATGTGGGTGTGTGTAGATCAACAATGTCTTTGTTAAACACAATGGCTTACTATTATGATATATGGAAGTACTTGGGTTATTTGGGAGCCCTTATCCTAATGTATAAGGACTTATTGTGTAACTCATTATAATATTACTTTTGGGAGTTGTGTGCCACCCCTATATTTGATATACATTGGCTCTATGTAGGTTATCATGTTATTTGTGTATTTGGTTCATAACAAAAAACTTTCCAAACTCACACATTGCTTCATTGGCATAAAGCTTGTTTACCTACCAATTTTCTACTAAACCCAAATCAAGGTTATGAGAACGGTTTTGCATTGATCTACTATAAATTAATCACATCAAAAAATACTAGCACAAACTTCAATGGTACTTACCAAAAAATTAGTTCATTAGTGCTTGGTAGGTAGTCAAAGCAATGCATAATTTATAAGGCATTACTCAAAATTCATAATGTCCTTTCAAATATTGAATAGTAATCTTTTCCTGGTCTTAGAGTCATAGGGATCTTATAGTATCTCAAGCAAAGGTCTCTTTTGGGAAAGAATTTTACACCATTCAAGTCATCTAGCAGGTCCTCTCTTGCATTAGTAACTTACGATTTATTGCTACTTTATTCAAAGCTCTATAGTTCAGAAAAATTTTGTAAGATCCATCCTTTTTGTGAGTGAGAACTATAGGGGAAACATATGGGCTTCTACTTGGTGTAATGATGCCAACATGCAAGATTTTTTCAATTAGGTTCTCAATATATGCCTTTTGAGAAGGGTCGTAACAATATGGCTTCAGAATATTAAAGCCATTACATGTTCAAGGCCCATATTTGGATGAAGCTCCTTGGGAAGGTCTTCGCAAAGAACTTTATACTTATGAAGGATCTTCTCTAAAGAATAAATATATGAGTTGGGTTGCTCCTTCAGTTGTGGTCATTTTATTGTCTAGGTTGTTTTATCGTCTTCTCTTCCAATTACCAATGGACCCTAGTGATCCAGGTGGATATCGATGGCCACCCACCTTTTCCAGCTGGCTCAAAACAACTTTCTTGCAATTTTGATAATTTACTATTTTTAGCAGTTTTTCGGGTCCTAAACTTCCAGAGCTGTTCTAAGGCCCTAAACGATGTTTTTTTGGGGTATGTTGTGGTCGCTAAATTTCATTATGAAATTTTGTGCAATTGTTGTAGTCCTCGGATAGATCTTTCCAATGGGCTATCATATTCCTAAAACGGAGATCGTATGCAAAAGTTACGACCCTGGGAAGTTGATGTACTAACTTACCCAAACGGGGCCCACATGACTTTTGGCGCTTCATCTCCTAGGGTTAGATTTTTTTATGTTTAGGGTTTTTGAAACTCCTGTTTATTGTAAAAAGGCCTTGAGAGCCTCATTGTAATCATCTTCTTGCGAATGAGCGCAACCATCACATCTCTTCTCAGAGATAAGCCGCCACCATTCCAGCAAACTTGTTTTCCGCTACATTTTACAGTTTCAGCTTATTTCCTTATTGAATAGAAAACCAGTTTTACTGTATCTCTGTTATTCTGTGTTAAGCATCTGGTAATAATCTATAGTCATTTTGTTATGCTCATAAAATCCAGATCACCTAGTGAGAATTGGGTTAATAGTGGGCTCCATACAATACAAACAAGTGATGAAACCAAAATGCCCCCCCTTGATGAGTTTATCCATTTGATTGGAATTTATTATCTCAGTTTCCTTTTCTTGTATACTCTTGATGATATCTTCCTAGCCATTTTTTTTAAGGATAAGAATCCCATGATGTAGTTTGTTTTGTAAGCATCAAAAGATATGAGCTATTGTATCCCTAAAACAACATATTCCCCTTTAATTTTTGTATTGTAGAAGGAATCCTTGAGGGTATAGTCTTTGATGAGAAGCTCAACATTATGAACCACACCTACACACTAGATGTGCTTATGACTCAGGCTATTGATGAATAATTTATCATTAGTCTAAATAGAGCCCAAAATTATTAACTTGCATTTTATCAAGAATGTTCAAAGTGCTACCACAGTCTATCAAAATAAGTTCCTTACTTTTTTTAATGGACCCATATGCCTAAAATGTATATAGGTGACCCATCCTTGTCATAGGAGAAATAAAAACATAAGGCTCTTACGTATTCATAAATAATAATAATCTAATTTTAAGGTCACAGCCAAGACATACACCAAATTGGTGTATGAGTCCCCCTTACTTGTGGGACAAGGGACCCCCTCCTCATAGAGATTTGACTGTTAAAGTCTACAGAGGTGTACATATTCTACCACCCTCTGAATTTAAACATGTGACCTCCTAGGAGGAAACTCATGTTCTTAACCATTAGGCCCACTCAAATTCTGCATATGGGAGGTTGAGATTCCCCCAGTGATTCCTCCTCATGATCATTCAAGATATGTAGGGCCTCTTCTTAAATTGATGTCCTCATCATCAATGTCCAAAATTATCTCTTATTTTGTTTCAACCATGTAGAGTCTTTTAGGTATACATTTGTGCTCCCATGACCAAGGCTCTCCACATCCACAACACTTATGGCCTCCCCGTGAATGTGAAAGAATAAGGCATTCTTCATTCTATGTTCCTTTCTTGCTTGAGTCTCCTCATGACATTAATTTGTGGTGTGGGAAGAACTGTTTCTTAAGATCTGAAAGGTTTTCCTTTGTTTGACTAATATATTTAATGGAAATTTCCAAAGTAGCTAGTTAAAATATTCTCACTTCGAATCTTATTTCAAATCTAGCATTAGCAATGTAGAACTCTTACTGATGTTGCATCAAGATTTTCCTTTGACCCTAATATTTGAAATTTCTTTATATATTCTTCAATTGTTTGTTCCTTTAGAAAAATAAGGAAGTTGGGCCTCATATGACTCGTCCTAATTCCAATATTCCCTTCGGAAAACTTCATGTGAAAATTTTTCAAAAGCATTGATGGTTATGGTTTCATACCATCTTGATCCTCGTGTATGAGTTACACCTTCCATATATTGCAAATTTATGTGCACCTATGTTGGTCATTTGAACCCTAATGTGGTCAAAAGTTATCTTAAGATTCCTTATCCACTTATGTGTTTCGATCTCCCATTGAACTTGAGTATTGAACTTGAATTGGTATATTGGTTTGTAATTTTTTGAAAACTTGGCACCACCTCCATATGCATTTTTATTTTAGACCTCATCTTGTATTGTTTTCCCATCGGTGTTTTTACTCACTCTATTGGGCATTGTCTTGTTCCCACCATTTCCTAGTGGCACAACCTTAGGATATGTTCCTCTATTTATATGATGTGGGATGTTACTCATATCCCAATACATAGCCTCTATCGATTCCTATTACTCATATCCCAATACATAGCCTCTATTGATTCCATTACCATGTTATGGTCCTAGTGCGACCACTAATTTCCATATATAATTATGCTTAGAGTTTGTTAATGCCATGTTGTTGTTCTTACCATATTTCCTTTTCTTCCATAACAACCTTATAACTCCTAGTTTAGTTGGCCTATTTTTCTATCGCATAATACGAGGTGACCCTTTGTATTCCAAAAAATGACCCTTCATATTCCTTGGTGATGATCCCTTTATCTTCCCTTGTTCGGGTCATTAGTTTTGATACCACTTGATGTAGCCCTGACACCAACTTAGTAGCAAACTATCCAAAACAATACAATAATGAGAAATGGGTGGGATAAATATAACTAAACCCTTCGTATTATATACCATGACAATACTTTAGTAACATATTTACCCAATAATGATGCAAATAGTAAGGAGTGGAAAGAAAATATAAGCCTTTATCGATATTGGCTTAAAAATGAGTTAGGTAGCACACTACTTGTCTATAGATATATAGGCTACACCATGAAACCCTTGTATAACAACAAGGTTTTCCCTCTACCAAGAAGGGGAATGAGATATCACCCAAGAATACCTTTAAAGTAGAGAAAGTTGACTATTTGTAATGTAAGTTGGGCACCTGCAACACTAAAGTGACAATTACTCTAACCCTTGGATTACCCTAATGGATTCCCTTGACACTTGAGCTACCCTAAACAATGATTTATCCTAACCAAATGTTGTGTCAATGGGGGACAATAAACTATTAACCTTCATTTAAGATTTAATCATACGATAAAACAACATATATATTACAAATAACATAAAACATAATACAACTAACTTCAAATTCTAGATTCAATGTCAAATAACCATTAACCAATCAACATAATGTATAAGGAAGAACATGTAAGTCCATCATTCATCATAGTCATGTCTATAAAGATTATCTATTAACCAACAATGCATTATCAAATTTTAATGTTTACTCACTAATATTCAAACATTAAGGGTTGCAATTTTAATTACATGGTTATAAGTCATCTGTTAACCAATAATGCATGATCAAATTTTAATGTTTACTCACTAATATTCAAACATTCACTAATATTCAATCATTACGGGTTGAAATTTTAATTACATGGTTATAATCCATAAAACAAAATGCAAAAAAGGCCTACTGAAACAAAGGCCAATGAAGAGGAGCTCAATGTTGACAAATATTTAAGCCATAAAAAGGTGATTCCTGATGCAAACCCCCTACCTCTGTAGGGTCCACTGACATCCCGGTCTCTAGATCGTTCCAATTTCTGAGTCGAAATGGCTCTTCAGGCTCCTGTTGGAACCCTTTGAACAAATCCACGGGTCTCTTTGTCCTCTGGCACAGGCCTTGAGAAAACCTATGCACGCGCTTCGCTTTCGGTGCTCTTCTCTGTTTCGAACTAACACACACCTTCGTGTTTCAGGTTTTCAGGACTCCTGCATGCGAGCTCTCCCAGGCTCCTTGTCCCTCCAATTCTCGGTCGCCGAAACGCCGAAATCCACCTGTGACTATGGTCCACTTCTCGGGATTTCAGAATTCGCGATTTCGCGATTCCGGCTGCAGACGGTTTTTGGTCCTTCGAACTCCCAGACCCCGAAATGTCGAAATCTACCCATGACCACGTCTTCTTTTCGGGATTTTGGAATTCACGATTTCGCGATTCCACGAGTCGGGACTCCCTGTCTCACGACTCCTTCGCTCTTGAATTCGCAATTGCCAAAATGCCGAAAAGGGCTTAATGGCTCTGGCTCGTGCTATTCTGGCGTCATCTGCTTTCGGGACTTCGCAACTTCGCGAGTCAGGACTCCACGTCTCCTGACTCCTGGCCTCTCGAACACCCGAGTTCTGAAATGTCGAAATGACGGTCCACGACCAAGCACTACCGGCTTTCGCGATTTGGGAAACCGTGATGCAAGCGTTCCCCCGGTTCTCTATCTTTCGAATCCACGGTTCCCGAAATACCGAAATCTCTCCCTCTGAGAGATCAACGACCCAGTCCTCCTGGAATCGAAATCTTTCAGGCCTTTTCCCGAAACCTTGACCGCTTTCCATGTGTCCTCCTATGGACGGTCACAATGCTTCTGCAAGGGTTAAACCTCATTCTCCTCTTTCTGAATGCGATGGCTATCGGTCCTTTACACGAGATCTGACGGTCACGATCTGATCTTCTATGCAACTCCTATGTGCGCTCCTCCTGTGCACGTATCCGTGATCCAGCGGCTCGCAGGCCACTACGCTCCAGATCCAACGGCTAGCGCAATTTCGCATATCGGAAGTTCACGATGCAGCGACTCCAAAATCTCTTGTCGCTCCAATCCCCGTACTCCGAAATAGAAAAATTCGAGTGCGAGACTTCAGGATTTCGCGAACCGGGAGTTCGCAATGCAGCGACCCCAAAATCTCTTGTCGCTCCAAACCCTAAACTCCAAAATGCGAAATGTCGAACTCCTAAGCTTTTATCGACTGTGAAACCTCAAAGGGTTTCTCGACCTTCTTCTCGCTTTGTTTCTACTCTGTGCGCTAAGGCACTATCCTTCTTGATCTTTCTTATCTTTTTTACTTAGAATATTTCCTAAGTCTCAAAGGTTTCGACCTTCGACTCTTCCTCTTGCAAGCCTGGTTCCTTTGGGTCTCGTCTGCATTATAGAAATGTTGTCCCTCCTGAGCTTCTCAAACTTGCTCAGTCTCTAAGGGTCTCAACCCTCGTCCTTTTCTTCAAAGGGAAACTTGGTGCCCTCCTGGAAGCCTCCTACTCAAGCACTCCTTGCTGAGCCAACAAAGTATTATGCAACTTTGTGAGTGTCTTTCCTATGACACTTCTCCTTCTTCTCAGAACCCGAAATAGACTCCCTCCTATGCAAACTTGCACACGCTCAATGCCCCCTTGGCAGAGCTCTATAGAACTTTCAGTAGTTATGTTTCTTCTTTGTGCCTTCCTTTGCATAGTTCCTTCTCCAGAGTATTCAGTAACTCTGAGGCTTCCTTTGAGTCTGTGAATCCTCCTGGTGTGCACTCCTTGCATGTTCTCTCTGACTCCGCAGAGCTCAGATGTGCACTCCTTGCGCTGGCCACAAAACTTCCAATGTTCTGTTGTGCACTCCTTGCACGGCCTAAAGAACCTAGACAGAAATCACAACTCAATCAGATAGACAAATTCTATCTATCCTTGCAAATGAAAATCTAACATACATCTATAGCATTCATTCATGAAACATAAATGCATGAACAACCATATGCAGGAAAAACTGGTTTTCTATTAATCTTTGTGTCTCTATACAGATGATTTACAAAGGCTGGACTGTAACAAGTCTTAGCTCTCTCTCGAGACCTCTCTGCTCTGGTCTCTCTTCCTAACTCTCTACTCTCATTTCTTCCTCTCCTTACAAAAAAATGAGGGCTCTCTCGAGCTTATCCTCCACCTCACCGTCTCTGAGCTATCGCTATCACAAAGTGGCTCCTATGGCTACATTACATAAATGGATGTCCAGTCCTGACTGGTCTGGACTTAGCGGCAAGTAACCATTAAAGGCAACCTCAACCACTACCTGTACAAAGGCATGATCTGGCATTAAAAGCCTTACAAAATTTATTGAAATTTTGGATTTCAAAATTGAGAGGGATGTGCCTCTCCCTTTCTCCAATATTACGTGTTGGATGTGTTGGTTGGCTGGCACGCTACTGACGTGGAGTGATGCTCCTGCATCATACTCCTCGGCTGAAAAAATCACGAGCTCCTGCTCATGAGATCCTCTTCTCCAGTGTTGAAATCCACCTGGATCCCAAACTTTCCCTTGGAGCTTTCCATCTGCTCCTTTGTTTCATTGTTGTTGTTGTTGCTGCTCTTGCAAGCTCCCTTATGTTTAGCTTCCCATTGCTAGCAATCTCTATTGCTGAATTCAACATCAGCCTTATGATTTCCTCTATCACCTCTTCCACCTGCTCCAGTGGCCGGTTCTCTGTAGGCAGTCTTCTCTGCTGCAATTCCTTCATCTCAGTGGGTAGATCAACTCGATCCCCCATGTTATCTTTATCTCTCTTTGTGGCACTACGTGGCCACTCTGCTATAGACTCCAGCTCTGTAGTCTCCTCACTGAATTGTTGCTCAGCTTCTTCTTGTGGCAGTTATGTTGCTGCCATTTCTTCTGTTGGCATACTTTCGGCTTCTTCCAGCTTCTCCCCAGGCTAGTGTGCTCCACTACCTTCTTCCAACTTAGCCTGTTGGATGTGCAATCTTTGCACCATCACCCTTCTCTCCAGAGCTTCCAATTCTTCACACAAATCAACAAAATCCGTGTTGTCTGCTTCTTCTTCTGCTGCAGGCTTCAGTGCTGCAGTCATCTCTATTTCAGCTTCCTGGCTAAAAATTTTGAGCCATTCTGTTGAACGCTCATCCTTTTCTCCTTGGGAAAACATCAGTGTATGCTCCACTTCTTCCTCCATGACAGTTTCTGCTAGCTGTCCTCCTGTTGTTGCTGCATCTGCACCACATTCTCTGGCCTCAACTGGGCTTTCTAGTAGGAATACCTTAATTCCCCCAATGATCAAAATTATGTTCTGATTCACTTATGCCAACACTCCTTACTGATCTGAACTCTCCTCTAAGTTCATGAGACTCTCAAACAGTCTCATCTCCTTTCCCCTGCCCACCTGGCAATTTGGGAAATTTTTTATGCCCACCTAGCAGTCTAAGAGATCCAGTGATCCCATCTCATTGCCCACCTGGCAATCTGAACTTTCAGCACTGTTGCCCTGGCAGTACGCGATACCTTCTGTTGATCTCTCCCCATTGCTTACCTGGAAACTCGAAAGTTCACTTATGTCCACATGGCAGTTTACGAGATCAATCGATCCCATCTTCATCAGCACTCCTTGCTGACCCGAACTCATCCCTAAGTTCATGAGACTTTCAGACAGTCTCATCTGCTCTCCTTTGCCCACTTGGCAATATGGGATTTCTGTCCTGCCCACCTGGCAGTTTATGAGATCTTCAGCTAATCTCATACCATTGCCCTCCTGGAAATATGAATTTCCACTGTTGTCCTCCTGACAGTCTATGAGATCCTCCAATGATCTTATTTCATTGCCCACCTGGCAATTGGAAAATTCATCCCTACCCTCCTGGCAGTTTATGAGACCTGAAACTGATCTCTCTTCCTCATCACTGAGGGTTTCTCCAACTTCTGGCTCACAGATGCAAACCAACTCTATGTCATTGAGGCTTTCAGCACACCTCAACCATATTTTCAACAGCCTTTTCTGTCTTTTGGCCAACAACTCCTTGACTGGCCACCTCACCTTCTTTTTCATGGGCCATTCATACACCCATCGTGTTCTTGCACTCTGTTTCATTTGAAATACAAGCTCCTCCATCCTCGCTCTTATCTCGACGAGTTCCTCACCAATTTCTTCTTTGGTTTTCTGCTGTTGGTCTCCTCTTCCACCATGCTCATGGCCTTCAGTAGCCATCTCTATCTTTACCTTATGTCTTCCCTCTTGGCAAACTTATGGATCACTCTACATCTAAGAGCATCTCCATCTCCTCCTACAGCCCACCGTGTTATCTATTGACTGTTGCACACCTGCAAACAATCACCACAGAGCATTTACACCCTGCTTCTCTCACCTTCTGTATACAGATGAATCTCTGCTTCTAATTCCACTTGTTGTTACCAAAATTTATCCTCCTTCACCTGTTGTCTCCTTCGCCTGAAGTCTACAGACGAAAATATCAACTCTGATACCACCTGATGGTATCAGACTATATCCCTTCACAGTCCTCCTCTTGTTTGTGATATGCAAACAGAAAATCTGTTGGCTCTGATACCACCTGATGGAGACCCCCTACCTCTACAGGGTCCACTGACCTCCCGGTCTCTGGATCGTTCCAATTTCTGAGCCGAAATGGCTCTTCGGGCTCCTGTTGGAACCCTTTGAACAAATCCATAGGTCCCTTTGTCCTCTGGCACAAGCCTTGAGAAAACCTATGCACGCGCTCCGCTTCCGACGCTTTTCTCTGTTTTGAACTAACACACACCTTCGCGTTTCGGGTTTTTGGGACTCCTGCATGCGATCTCTCCCAGGATCCTTATCCCTCCAACTCGTGGTCGCCGAAATGCCAAAATCCACCCGTGACTATGGTCCACTTCTCGGGATTTCGAAATTCGCGATTCCGGCTATAGATGGTTCTTGGTCCTTCGAACTCCCGGGCCCCGGAATGACGAAATCTACCCGTGACCACGTCTTCTTTTCGGGATTTCGAAATTCGTGATTCTGCAAGTCAGGACTCCCTGTCTCACGAATCCTTCACTCTTGAACTCGTGATTGCTGAAATGTCGAAAAGGGATTAACGGCTTCGGCTCGTACTATTCTGGCGTCGTCTGCTTTCAGGACTTTGTGACTTCGCGAGTCGGGACTCCACGTCTCCCGACTCCTGGCCTCTTGAACACCCGGGTTCTGAAATGCCGAAATGACGGTCCATGACCAAGCACTACCGGCTTTCGCGATTCGGGAAACCGTGATGCAAGCGTTCCCCCGGTTCTCTGTCTTTCGAATCCCCGGTTCTCGAAATACCGAAATCTCTCCCTCTGAGAGATCAACGACCCAGTTCTCCTGGAACCAAAATCTTTCAAGCCTTTTCCCAAAACCTTGATCGCTTTCCACATGTCCTATGGACGGTCACGATGCTGCNTGGAACCAAAATCTTTCAAGCCTTTTCCCAAAACCTTGATCGCTTTCCACATGTCCTATGGACGGTCACGATGTTGATGTGAGGGTTAAACCTCGTTCTCCTCTTTCCGGATCCGATGCCTATCGGTCCTTTACGCGAGATCTGACAGTCACGATCTGATCTTCTGTGCACCTCCTATGTGCGCTCCTCCTGTGCACGTATCCATGATCCAGCGGCTCTCGGGCCACTGCGCTCTAGATCCAACGGCTAGCGCGATTTCGCGTACCAGGAGTTCACGATGCAACGACTCCAAAATATCTTGTCACTCCAATCCCCGAACTCCGAAATAGCGAAATTCGAGTGCGAGACTTCGAGACTTCACGAACCGGGAGTTCGCGATGCAGCGACCCCAAAATCTCTTGTCGCTCCAAACCCCGAACTCTGAAATGTTGAAATGTCGAACTCTTGAGCTTTATCGACTATGAAACCTCAAAGGGTTTCTCGACCTTCTTCTCGCTCTGTTTCTACTGGATGCGCTAAGGCACTATCCTTCTTGATCTTCCTTGGCTTTTTGACTTAGAAGATTTCCTAAGTCTCGAAGGTTTTGACCTTCGACTTTTCCTCTTGCGAGCTTGGTTCATTTGCGTCTCGTCTGCATTATAGAAATGCTATCCCTCCTGAGCTTCTCAAACTTGCTCAGTCTCTAAGGGTCTCGACCCTCGTCCTTTCCTTCAAAGGGAAAATTGGTGCCCTCCTGGCAGCCTCCTACTCAAGCACTCCTTGTTGAGCGAACAGAGTATTCTGCAACTCTGTGAGTGTCTTTCCTGTGACACTTCTCCTTCTTCTCAGAACCTGAAATAGAGTCCCTCATGTGCAAACTTGCACACACTCAATGCCCCCCTGGCAGAGCTCTACAGAACCTTCAGTAGTTATGTTTCTTCTATGTGCCTTCCTTTGCACAGTTCCTTCTCCAGAGTATTCAGTAACTCTAAGGCTTCCTTTGAGTCTGTGAATCCTCCTGGTGTGCACTCCTTGCACGTTCTCTCTGACTCCGTAGACCTCAGATGCACACTCCTTGCGCTAGCCACAGAACTTCCAATGTTCTGTTGTGCACTCCTTGCACAACCTAAAGAACCCAGAAAAAAATCACAACTCAATCAGATAAACAAATTCTATCTATCCCTGCAGATGAAAATCTAACATACATCTACAACATTCATTCATGAAACATAAATGCATGAACAACCATATGCAGGAAAAATTGCTTTTCTATTAATCTTTGTGTCTCTATACAGATGATTTACAAAGGATGGACTGTAACAAGTCTCAGCTCTCTCTCGAGACCTCTCTGCTCTGGTCTCTCTTCCTAACTCTCTACTCTCATTTCTTCCTCTCCTTTCAAAAAAATGAGAGCTCTCTCGAGCTTATCCTCCACCTCACCGTCTCTGAGCTATCGCTATCACAGAGCGGCTCCTACGGCTACATTACATAAATGGATGTACAGTCCTGACTGATCTGGACTTATATGCAGATAACCATTAAAGGAAACCTCAACCACTACCTGTACAAAGGCATGATCTGGAATTAAAAGCCTTACAACATTTATTGAAATTTCGGATTTCAAAATTGAGAGGGTTGTGCCTCTCCCTTTCTCCATTAATGTGTGTTGGATGTGTTCGTTGCCTGGCACGTTGTTGATGTGGAGTGATGCTCCTACATCAATTCCCATGAGATCAATTAGGCTTGCAAGTTGTGAACACTAATTCTACATGCATTTCATACCTAACGCATTAATTCAAATACTATAAAAAATGAGGGCTTGTTTTCCTTATTTCTCAGAAAATTATTGTCTTTATCAAAACCATTCAAAGTTCTTTTGTAGAGTAAGACCATAGATGTTCGATAATGAAGACCATACATGTTCATAATACATTTATTCAAATAATGTAAATTTATGGCATGGAGAATGTATGGATTGATTATATTCACTTACATGTTGTAAAAGATTTGTCCAAACTATGGCATTAGATTTAAACCTTGATAGCTTTGCAAGTGATTTTGAAAACATAAAATGATGTGACAAAAATTATGACTAATAATATAGACATTCTCCACCATATGATGAGCATTAAACACAAACAAATTAGTTACAACATCACATTTCCATTGGTCATGTCTCATAGAAATTTTAGAGAAACATAAAAGGTGTAAGTTGAGAATGTAAGTGACAATAGTTCCCAAATAAAATGTCGGAATTGCATTCCTTTTAAATAAAGGAGATTCCATAATCTCGAATAAATTTTGCTGCAATTCAACTTAAGAATGAATTCGAACTAGCTCAAACTATATGTTTACATATTAAAATGTATGTCACAAAGAGATTATTTAATGAAGAATTTCCCTCTCATTTAATTACACTCTTTATAAATCACAAGACATTCTACATAAAACTCAAGGAGGATCTCTTTAGTTTTTTTATAAAATGCTTCATAATTCAATTAATATACAAAATATACAAAATTAAAGTATATGGATTTTAGATAGAAAAGGGGTCATGAGAACAACCAACACAAGATAAAGTTGTAAGACAAAAACACCTCACCTAACAAAAATCACCACAAGGTATCAAAATTAAAGAGTCATAAAAATCCACATGCCCAATACAAAAATCAATAGACATAAGTAAACACGTGATTTGGCTAGGATGAAGTAGTAGATCCAGAGGTTGTTGGAACCAAACCCGTTGTGGGAGAAGGATATTTGTCTTCTGGAGGAAGCCCCCATTACTCAGTTGTGAGCTCAAGATCAACCACAATGAGCTCACATCCATCATTTCCATGTGTGAAATTATAACCCATTGTCTTCTTATGTGAAATTCCATAGCCCATGGAAGAGTATCTTCAAAAAGGGAAAACTTCTTGATCCTACCCAATGCTTCAAGATGCTTCAAGGTTTCATTTTGGCCACAAAGAGGACACTTGGGCTAAGGGACCCCAAAGTATTTCAAGTGTTGGCTCATAAGTGGGGCTCCATAATCAATGACAAAGAAAAGCAAGCTCTTTTAGGTTCTAAGTACATATTCCAAATGGATTTTAATCCATAAAACCATGTTTTCTCTTTTGACTTAAACCTCTAGACTCGGTTAAGTTTGGAATCCAACCTCATCCTAGATAATAGTCATAGGTATCTATCAATTAGCATATATTTCTTGAATCCTTTCCTTTGCTTCCACCAAGCTTGTGGCCCTCACGGGAAAAGCTTTAAAAAAATATTGTCTAGAATTAGACTACACCTTTTCTAAAATAATTATGTTAATGGTGATAAACTAGAACTTCATGTTTTAAGTCTCACAAGTCTTCTAGTCTCTAGTCTAATAGTCATATAGATCTCTCGAAAAATGGATTTTTTTATTAACAATCTTTTGGAAAGAACCAAACATTATCGACTAATGGTTTGGCATGTTGAATTTTTAATGAATGCTCAAGCATATGTAGTTCATTTTCAATTTAGCATGAACTTGAACCATAAAAAATGCAGTAACACAATAGTTGCAGTAACCAAGATCACAAGAAGAATAACCATGCACAAAACACAAGAAATTATCCTGGGAAAACCCTTCTCAACCAAGGGAAAAACCCAACAATCCTTTTCTACAGAGTCAAGAGAAGATCACCCTTGCACCATAAACCCTAGCACACACAAGAGGGTGCTCTATGACCAAGAAAGATAGCGCAAGAGAGAAGTGCACACCAAATTACAACTCTCCACAATGTGTTATGTGAGAATGAGATATGATCCACAATGGGGATATATCTCTCTTATAAATACATGACCTAACTCATCAAATAGATGTGTCTATTGGCACAATAGCGTCGACTTGTACAACTCGATAATATAATTAATCCTTTACAAAATATTAATTATCTTTACACAGTATGGTCGACTTTTGTGTCCAGTCTAGTATAAATAGAGGTGATTTCCCCATTTAGGAAACACACTCACACACTTTTCACTTATCATTTGGAAATTTCAGCAAGTACATTTTAGGGTTGAAGTGCGCACCTCTCTTTGGCGCAAGTTTCAAGGTTGTAGAGCACCCTCTTGTGTGCTTTAGGGTTTTATGGTTGGGGGATCTTCTCTTGAGAATATAGAAAAGGATTGATGGGTTTTATTCCCTTGAGTAGAAGGGTTTCCCAAGATATTTCTTGCGTTCTTTTGCATGGTACTTCTTCTTGTGATCTTGGTTATTGCATCACTTTTGTATCGTGTAGTTGCATTTGTTTATGGTTCAAGTAAATGCTAAAATGAAATAAACCTCATGCATGAGCCAAGAATAGTGAAAATTCAACATGGCATCAGAGCATAGGTCTTGAAGAAGCCATTTCACAAGCTTCAAGCATGTTGTCCTCTCTCTTCTGCAAAACTGTACGGCCCTCCTAGGGTTTCCAGAAAAAGGTACGACCCTCTCTTGTTTGGTTGTTTCAGCACTTTATACTTAAGTGTTGGCGCTAAAAATTGCACAGGGGTGTACAGCCTCCCTTAGCGCACCTCCAACAACTCTCAAATTGCATTTCCGAGAATTTTGGATTTTTGGCCCTAGGGTTTCTAGGGTTTAGCAATTTTCTGCAGAAAATTATGATTTAGGGTTTCTGCAGCTCATTGAAGGAGCTTTTCAGCTCACCAGTGTTCTTATGACTTTCAAGGCTTATTGTTGGCAGTCATAAGCCCAACGAAACCTAATATTTCTCTCCTATCCTAGCCATTAGGTTTTCTAGCCCAGTTGGTAAGGGTTTGTGAAGGATCTGAAAATATGAGGAACATAGCCTTGGTGGAAGATAGGCTTGATGGATCAAGCAACTTCAGTTCCTGGAAGTCAAGACTTCATATCACCCTCGAAGAGGGTGATGACCTATTGAGTGTGATACAAAATATTTTACCAGAAACAACTACCGATGAAGATAAAGAAGAATGGAAGGAAGATGACATCAAGGCAAGGAAGATAATCATCTATTCAGTGAGAGATCATCTCCTACCTCGTATTGCTAACCTAAAGACAGCTTGTGAGATGTATGAAGCATTGAAGAATATGTTTTAGAGTAACAACATCCTCAAAGCTCTTAGTTTGAAGGGCCATCTTCAAAATATCAAGATGACAAAAGGTGACACAGTTGTTATCTTCTTCATGAATATATCAGAGATCAGCTAGGTGCCATTGGAGAAATCATATCAGACAGAGAACTTGTCTTGACCACTCTCAATGCTCTTCCAAAACATTGGGAACCATTTCTTCAAAGTATCAGTGGTAGAGAACAACTACCTACTTTTGATCGTCTATGGACAAACTGTACCCAGGAAGAAATCAGACTTATAGCTAGAGGAGTGGAAGACTCACCTCATGATGACAACCATGCTCTTGCCCTCCATACAAATAAAGGAGGAAGAAGTAAAAGAAACTTCAGGCAAACATTCAAAGATGAGAATACTTCATCAACTTCAGGTTATGATCATATAAAAGACATGACAAAGATCCAGTGCTTCAGATGTGACAAGTATGGACACTTTGCGAGAAATTGTCCTACCAGGAAAAGAGGAAGACAATATGCTTCCACTGCGGACATGGATCCAGACCCACCTCAGAGAGATGAAGACATGAGAGATGAGGATTTCTTCCTCTGACCTTTCTCAGGAGGACCAAATGCAAGATTGAGAATGACTGTAGACTAGGGTTAGCAACACAGGAAAAGGAAGATGTTCATCATTCTGACTTCAAAGGGAGTCACTTGACTCAAAGGGAGTCAAACTATTTGAGAAGAAGGAAGAGACAATACCTTCTACCCTTCAGCAATTCAGAGGGAGACAGTTATTGTTCCAGTTGATGTCCCCAGAGACATTGCAGTAGGCCATAAAAGGCCTGTCTAGGCTCAACAAACTTTGTAGGAGGCAGAGGGACATGCAGCTCCTTGAGGCACATTCCAAGAGAGCAAGAAACCAAAGATATTTTCGAGCTATTTTTTAGCCATGAGCCACATCATTGATATTGATCCTTCTTGTCATGGAGAAGCAGCAGGTCAGCAGGTATGGCAAGATGCCACGACAGAAAAGTATCACTCCATCTTGAAGAATGTTGTGTGGGATATTGTTCTGAGACCAGAAGAGAAGTTTGTAGTGACTTCTAAGTGGATCTATAAGATCAAGCATGCAGTTAATGGAAGTGTCAAGAAATACAAAGCAAGATTTGTAGCCAGAGGATTCTCACAGGTGGAGGGAATTGATTATGAGGAGACATTTGCTCCAGTAGCCAGATACACTTCCATCCGTACTATCATTACACTAGCTGCATCTATGGGATGGAAACTACATCAGATGGATGTAAAGACAACCTTTCTCAATGGTGAGATTGAGGAAGAAGTTTACATCGAGCAACTAAAGGGATTCGTGATACATGACGAGAAATATCATGTGTACAGGTTGAAGAAATCCATGTATGGACTAAAGTAGACACCTCGTTCTTGGTACAAGAAGATGGATGGATTCCTAATGAGTTTGGGTTTCAGCAAGAGTGTTGTTGACCCAAACATATATTATCACATTGTTGGGGACGAGTGCCTGATCTTGGTCTTATATGTGGATGACTTATTCCTCACCGGTTCAGAAAGACTTATTGTTGAATGCAAGCAAGAATTGACTTCTGAATTCGAGATGAAGGATCTGGGTATGATGCACTACTTCTTAGGACTAGAAGTATGGCAGAGGACTGATGAGATTTTCCTGAGTCAAGGAAAATATACAGTGGAGAAATTGAAGAAGTTTGGTATGCAAACCGCAAATCCATGCCAAAAACCGATGGTGATGGATTTGAAGAAAATGAACGATGCTTCTACTGACTCAGGAGAGATTGATCCACATTTATATCAACAACTGATTGGATCATTGATGTATCTGGTTAACTCCAGACCCGATATATGTTATGCAGTGAATTACTTAGTCATTTCATGAGTCAGCCGAGACAGACTCACTAGATAGCAGCGAAACGTGTACTGAGATATCTACGAGGCACTGTTGGATATGGCCTAAGATATGCCTCTAGTGTAGACATAAGTTTGCAGGGATATGTCGATGCAGATTGGGCAAGGAGCGCAGTGGACCGGAAGAGCACATTCGGTTGTTGTTTTACCTTGGGGTTTGCCATGGTTTCCTGGTGCAACCGGAAATAGAGCTCTGTGGCCTTAAGTACCGTAGAAGCAGAGTATACAGCATTGAGTGTGGCAGTGCTCGAAGTAGTGTGGCTTCGCAACCTCCTAAAAGATTTATTTGATCATGAGATGGATTCTACCATTATTCATTGTGATAACTAGAGTTGTGTGAAGCTCTATGATAATCTTGTGTTTCAGGATAAATCTAAACACATTGAGATAAAATATCATTATATCAGAGACATGGTGCAGAGGAAAGCAGTACACGTGCAGTACCTTCCTACACATGAGCAGATTGCATATATCTTCAGGACGAAGTTCGAGTACTTCCGTGAGAGACTTGTCCTGGTGGAGAATGTCTCCCCAGTTGAGAGGGAGTGTTGATGATTTCATCTTCGTGAGACATCCTCCAAGACACGTTCTCCTCTGAGACTGAGTTGAATTGACCTTAGAGGGAGCCCAGTGTTGGGCACACCCACATGATGGGGCATCGCTCTCCTATGTGTGCGAGTTGAGTCGTCCCCTAGTGGTTGGGGCATCGTTCTCCTCTGAAGAGTTGAGTCGTCCCCCTGTGGTTGGGTGTGTCCATGTGATGGGTGTATCGCTCTCCTTTGTGTGAGAGATGAGACAATGTGGTACTCCATATGATTATGTTGAGTATAACGTCCATGTGGTTGAGCAGAGGTAGACGTGTCCCTAGTGGCTGAGCACTAGTGGACGTGTGGATCCCTTGCTATATTTTCTAAGTGTAAGATTTGCTTGTAACCCTAATTGTGATGTAAAGGGTACAAGTCAGCCCCACCATATGTCAAAGATAATTAAGGTTTATTGTAATAATTAATTATTTTCTGAGTTATTGAGGTCGACCCTGTTGTGCCAATAGACACACCTTTTGTTGTGTCCGGTCTAGTATAAATAGAGGTCATTTCCCCATTGAGGAAACACAATCACAAATTTGTCACTTTTCATTTGGAAATTTCAGCAAGTACATTTTAGGGATGAAGTGCGCACCTCTCTTGGGCGCAAGTTTCAAGGTTGTAGAGCACGCTCTTGTGTGCTTTAGGGTTCTATGGTTGGGGGATCTTCTCTTGAGAATATAACAAAGGATTGTAGGGTTTTCTTCCCTTGAGTAGAATGGTTTCCCAAGATATTTCTTGTGTTCTTGTGCATGGTACTTCTTCTTGTGATCTTGGTTATTGCAGCACTTGTGTATGGTGTAGTTGCATTTGTTTATGGTTCAAGTAAATGCTAAAATGAAATAGATTGCATGCTTGAGCCTAGCATAGTGAAAATTCAACAGTGACATGCCTAATGACGTCTTCCCACCACAAGATCCACCCGTCATCTCCACTAGGCTAAGTCATTTAATTCCAAATTATCTTGATAGCTTCTATACGGGATGCATGCTTCAAATGGGAGGTGTTCAACATAAATCTTGAATTCATGGATTTGGGTTTAACTAAGCCTCTGGAAATGGAGAAAACAATGAGTTGATGGTTAGATACATTGAGCTCCCCCGAGGCTTGAATAGGTGTTCTTCCTTGATATTTAAAAGAAAATAAATTGCGTTCAACAAGCATAGTTGTGTCTAGTCTTTTTGGCATGTTTTTGTTGCCTTTCTAGAAATTGGACTTGTTGAACCATAGTTCAAGAGTCTTTAGAACAATATTTGTTGGAGTTGTCCAGGTCAAGTCTGCCCTATAGGCCATTCCAATACCACTACCCTCTTGGTAGCATATACGCAAGTAACAACCTCTCCTCGTCTTCTTAAGTCTCAACATTGTCGAAATCACCATAGAACAACCAGCATGCCTCACACAGTGCGTGAAAAAATGAAGATGGGTAACACTTTTTAGAGTGAGCCAAAATGAGAGCGACACAATGCGGCCACACAAAAGGTCAAAAAAACTCTAGGTGAGAGTTTTATAAACACTCGACCAAGAGATTGCCAAAAATACAGCAATCTTATTGGGTAAAAACATGGCAAACTCTTGATCGAGAGTTTTATAAATGCTCAACCAAGAGTTTTATAAAATCTCGACCAAAATATTTTCTCAGCCAAGATTTTTTGGTCAACTAAAACAACAAATTTTGCAGCATTTTCCAAAAACTTGCACCTTCCATAGGGGTAGACCCCTGTAAATTTTAAATACCATTTGTCGGGCTTGCTACTAATGGATTCATCTTTGAATCTAGTTTGTAATGATATAAGAATTGTGACTTTTCGTTGAGAATTGTTATTTATTAATAATTATATTATAAACTTGAGCTCTTAAGAATTTTATTGTTCTCAAAATCACTTGAAATGAATTGTCAAAAATCACAATACAAAAAAAAAAAAAAAATCATAGTGCACTTCCTCGCATTGTCCTCTTCAAAAGGGTATTTTTAGTTTTCTTGGTAATGGCCACATTAAAAAGAAAATAGGTGCATGTAGAAATACGTCAAGATGACATTATTTTTTTGTTTTACTCCATTTCAATAAATAATTAAAAAAGGTTCTTAAATCCGAAAAATCACAAAATATAGTTCATGCACTAGTGCAATTTGTGTACATTGTTAGAAATGTAACTCGGGAGGTCACACCATGATTTTTTGATGTTTTACATGGTGGGGACCATTTTGACTTTCCTAAAGTTTTTTATAATATAAAAGTGACTTTATATTATAAAAGTGACTTTATGTTTTTTTAATGACCTAAGTGAAAAGTTAAGTTGTGGATCCCAAAAAGAATTGTGAGCATTTAATAATAAAGTGTCTTATTAAATGAGCATTTAATGTGAGCCTTTAGATATGATTGATCTCATCCATTGATGAGTTAGTTGAGATTAGTTAGTTAAGGTTTTGGGAAGAGGAAACATATAAAAAGAAATCTAGGGGAAGAGAGAAAACATTATTGAAGTCACATTGTCATTAATTGAAGAGAGAGAGCAATTAATGAGTTGAAGAAAGGTAGAGAAAGAGTAATATTTCAAGCATGGTTTCCAAGAGAGAATTTCGTACAGCATGAGCATTTAATTTATGGGTTGTATATACACAATTGGAGGGCGCATTTATTATTCATGGGTCGTGCAGTGATTTCCAGCACGCAAATCAAGGTTAATACAGTTATTAATGAAGGTTGTACAGTTTCAGATTGCAAGCACACATTTCTAAACTAATTTTTGTGCATTTATTGCTGATCTGGGAAGTCCGTACAGTGTACGAAATTGACAGAAAGGGAGCAATAACAATCCGTGCAGTTTCTAAAGACAAATGTTGGTTAGATGATGAGATAAGTACAAGTTGAATGATTGTAATTTGTACTTGAAATAAATGATTTTCTCTATCTTTTGGTTGCCTCACAGTTCATGAGGATTTTCCCTGGCTTATGCCTAATTTCTTGTGACAAATGTTTACAATAGGATCTACTTGGTTGACTGGTACTTTCATTTCATTTTTAGTTTGATTCCAGTTCATTAAATGCATGTGATGTAATTGGTTCATTAATAACTCAAATTAAATGCAAATTCAAGTATTTCAGCCAAGTGTTTGACGAAAGGTTTCAGTGAAGTTTTGCTCTTTGTCATAGAAAATCTACATACATTGTGAGAATATATATATATATATATATATATATATATATATATATATATATATATATATATATATATATATATATATATATATCCCNAACTCAAATTAAATGCAAATTCAAGTATTTCAGCCAAGTGTTTGACGAAAGGTTTCAGTGAAGTTTTGCTCTTTGTCATAGAAAATCTACATACATTGTGAGAATATATATATATATATATATATATATATATATATATATATATATATCCCCTAAAATGAATAGTTGTCTCTAAAAAAACTAGATGCCCATGTAGGCCACTCATTATCCTTACCTAAAATTTTGAAGTATATGCAATCAATAAACATAAAATTTATTCCATTATATGTCCGTAAATAAAAATAGTAATTAAAAGATGAACATGAAGGTAAGACAATTCTCTACAAATATTCCTTTTACTTTAAAGTGAAATTCTCAAAGAAAATGTTAGTTAGAAGGGTTGAAGTTGAAGAAATGAAAAAAATTTAAATTTCTTCATCAAAAACAAGTTGTTGGAAACGTAATCCATTTAGGGTTATAGTGTTCCTCACTTGACGGAATATGAAAGGTCAAGTGACTATAACAGTCTTAGAGAGTCCAAGAGATGTCTTGGAAGATGAATCTAAACGTTCGACATCATGTACTTATACTTGCATCATACTGATGAATAAGATGTAACTCGCACTTATCTTTATTTGTGCGTTCCAACAGTGGCATCAAAGCCAATAGTCTTTTAGGTCTTAAATTCACTATGGTAGTTTTCCATAGTTGATTTCTCAAGAGTGTTTTCATTTTCTCCTGCAAAAGTTCCCTACTTTGATCTATCACTCGGAGGCATGTCCCCACACACAGAAAACGTTCCTCTCTCAACCTGCATGTCTACCATCTCTGTTGGCTCATTATTCTTTGTGCCCATCTGAGCCTAAGTTTGTCAACGCCCTCTCTGCACAGGCATTAGGGTTTCCAACATTTCTCTCTTAGGAATACTTGGTATCACTCCACAATGGGCATTCGAAGAGGCATATTTGGATGTCAATATGGAAGAACTAAAACTCAATCGGCCTTTGCCATCGAAATTGCTTGTATTGGAAGCACCCACAAACCATGAAATCTTTGAACTATTCATATTTAGGGTTAGGTTTCTCGTTCAACAAAGTTACCAACTTAACGAGAACTCTCTAGAATTCTTGTTTTTTAGAGGTCACATTTTTTGCCCCCATTTCAAAAAATGGTGCTACCAGTAGCACACCTTTTTCACAAGGTGGTTAAAATTGTGACTTACCAACCTAACGAGAACTCTCTAGAGTTCTCATTTTTTATAGGTCCCATTTACTGGTTGTTTTTACCTCCATTTTGAATATCGTTGTTACCAGTAACACCCTTTTTTTTAGAACTAAAATTACAACTTGTTTAAAACCATGGGCTTAACAACCGGTACCATTACAACCAAAATCTTAAAATCAACATTAAAATTAAAAAACGGTGCTACAAGTAACACCTTTTTGTTTTATGGGAAGTTAAAATTATAACTAATTTGAAACAATGGTCTTAACAACGAGTACTATTACAACCAAAATCTTAAAATCAACCCTTGAATTGAAAAAAAATGTTAGTAGTACAAACTTATTTTTTAAAACTTAAAATTATATCATGTTTAAACCATCACCTAAGAAACCGATATTATTACAAATCAAATCACCCTACCTACCCTCATTCCACCCTTACCTTCCCCTTCAAAAAAAATAAAAAAATAAATACAAAATCTTAATTTATTTTTCTTCAAAACACTATAAAAATTAAAAAATCAATATAAAAAAACCAAATTTTGAAATAAAAACCAAAAAATAATAATTTTATTTTAAAACAAAAAAAAAACAAATCAAGAAAAATAAAACATAAAAATGTTAAAAAATAAACATTTAAAAATATTAAAAAAATCTAAACATTACATAAACATATATCACATTAAAAAGTAACTTTATAAAATATATATAAAAAAATACAATACTAAAATATTTTAAAATACAATATAAAACAAAACAAAGTTTAAAAAAATTAAATATAAAACAAAGTTTAAAAATAATTTAAAAAACATACAAAACATAACATAATAAATAATTAAAATAATATAAAACAAAGTAATTGGATTGAAAAGAGGGCATGTATATTATATAATGTGAGATTTTCATATGGAAACGAAATAGTGATGTTAGGCATCGACATCCATACATATATTTTACTTTCCATATGTTATAATTTTAAGTTTAAAAAAAAAATGTTTATATGGTTAACATCTATTTTTAATTGAGGGGTTGATTTTAAGATTTTGGTTGTAATGGTATTTATTGTTAAGGTTATGGTTTCAAATTTATTGTAATTTTAATTTCCCATAAAATAAAAGGGTGTTACTTGTAGCACCACGTTTTAATTTCGATGTTGATTTTAAAATTTTGGTTGTAATGGTATTGGTTGTTAAGCCCATGATTTTAAACAAGTTGTAACTTTAGCTCCGAAATTAACCAGACAAATAAAAATTAAGGTAAAAAAAAAATTAAAAAAAATGTGCTACTGCTAGCACCACTTTTTTATTTGATGAATGATTTGAGGATTTTGGTTGTAATGGTATTAGTGGTTAAGGCCATGGTTTCAAACAAGTTGTAATTTTAACCCCACCAAAAAAGAAGGGTGTTATTGCTAGCACAAGTTTTTGTTTTGAGGGTTGAATTTAAGGTTTTTGTTACACACATTACAAGTCATGGTTGCAAAGAGTCATAATATTAATCTTGGAAAATAAAAAGGTGCTACTAGTAGCATCACTTTTCAATTTAGGGATTGATTTTGATGTTTTTGACACAAAAATATGAGTTTTTAGGACTAGAGTATCATTTTGAGGTCACAGTTCTTGTCAAGTTGATAACTTTATTGTTCCTCATTGTGAAAATGTGTTTCCCATAACTCATTGAGCAAAATACCAAGCCATCCCACGGACGTGGGATTTCTCTCTAGTTCGGGCCAAATTTCAATGATCCTTATTAAATGCTTGTAGAAAGCGTTCTCTTACACTAACTCCTCAATCAGATCTGTCCAATAATGAGAAGCTCGTTCTCGTTTACGCATACAAAATATACGATCTATTTCACTTCGACCATGCACGATCTCTAGAGCAGGCCAAGTAATCATCCATGAACGTGTATTTGTTGGTGGGATGTGGTAGCATGCGTTTATGCACAGGAGAAACCAAATTGTCATAATGTAACGGTTGCAAATACGACATGTTTTACATCTCTGATGAAAGGTCAAGTGTTATCCATGGCTACTTTCACCCTTGGATGGGATAGAGTTTTGGAGATTGGATCTGCACCCAACAATTAACGGTGAAATCGAAGTGCAAGTACACAATAGGTGTGCTTTGTCATATCCAATTTGCGATGGTCGATGGACATGGGGAATGTGAGCGGTAGAGACAACCGTGCCTCGATCAAGTTGCACAATGCCAACAATTGCACAAGTCAAACCAAGAAAATGTGAAAGAAGACTGCTCCAATAATTTCATCTGCCCGCAATAAGTTTCAATGGAAGGTGAAAGTGAAAGGGTCTCTATGTTCATGATCCAAGTCGAGTAGGCAAAGTTAGCCAGCGCATCACTACAATCCGCGCAGAAGCCAATTGTAGAATATATCATTCGTTGAAATTATGAGGCGATTGAATCCCACAGTTATGATGTGATGAGGCAATTTTCAAGACTAGCCAACGCCTTCTTCTTTCACGTAGTTGTATGTTGAATACCTAGCTTCCCAATAACAAGCAGACCAAGGATTATGTGATCTCACGGTTCGATCGCGGGATAATACATTGTAGAACATTGCAACAGCCGTAGTCATTAAAGCCAGTATCTCTGGATTCTTCAAATTGGGAAATTGATTGACGAACACCTCATTTTCTATCTCCATTTGTTGTAAATGATTCGAAAGAGGATTTTGTTAACCTACATTCTTGCGCTCCAAAAGCGAATGAATCCATACCTAAAGCAGTTGAGGAATTATCATAGTTGTCGTTGTTGCGTGGAGAGAGCAAGGTGGGAAGGATTGTATTTATGCAGGGTCCAGCGAAGGTAGTGGTCTAGCAAGAAATCTCCAAGGAAACGAACTTGTGCTCCATCCACACTAAGAGGGTCACCATCATACCCAAATACATCTGGATAGCTAGCCACATTCATGGACAAAGGACATAATATTTCTACCATCTTTGGAGAGCAACCTTAATTAGTGGAATCAAAGCCAAAGTTTGTTGAACATAACAACCGACAATGATGGTCCACGAGGTGTAGGACAGTGGATGACGGAGTGTGTTGTTATACCACTCCTTGATGTTAAAGTCATCGGTTCAAAACCTGCGGGGACAAAAAATCCAGCCATGTTAAGGGTTGGTGTGGTTCAGGCCGGGTGCAATCTCCGAGTGATTTTGACGGCTTAGATGTCCCTGAGTCGCAGTTTCTTAGCCACAAGTTAGTCCCACAGGTCACAGACAAACTAACAAACAAAAAAAACAATGGACAATGATGGGTGGAGAGCATTGTGAATAGTATTTTACCTCGGTTGCTCGTGGGTTAGGAGTTTCATTGTTGTAGTAAAGAAGTTGTTGGTAAGAGCAGTAGAAAACCACCAACAAGATCTGTGGCCATATAGACCCCACCTTCCTCGTCCAGAACACATTGAGGTAATGTTTGGGTTTCCTTCTCCTCGGACAAGTAATTTCTAAGCTTCCAATTTGCGCATTCCAACATACAGACATAGTTCTTTCTCTTGATACTGTTGTTTTTTATAGACATATTCTCTTAGCTCCTGAAGTCCTTTTCCTTTTATTTAAGTGTGTTTGATACACTTTTCATTCTAGACCTTGCCTAAAATTGAATAAGGAGGTATAAGGATATTGGTGTTGGTGTATTCTGATTGTTAAAGAGTGGAGTTGCAAGAAACCCTTGAGGTCTAAGTCAATATTTACATGGATCGAATTAGTAAACTATTAGGGTCACTGAACACTCTAATACTCTCTTATGTGGAAAATACAGTCACAATTGACAGAGCTACTCTCATCGATGTTTTGTTTACAATATTTGAAGGAAAAAATTGAATTTCTACAACTTGAATCACAACTTAAACAACAAGAAATACTACAAAAGAATATTCGACATTCTAAACTAGTCCTTGTGTAGAACAACCGTCTTTTCGAAGAAGATGTTGATGACGATAACCCAAATCAACAACCAGAGCAGGATCAACTCAGCAAGCCAAGTTTAGATATGAATGCAGATGAAGTATGGCTTCCTCTTTCCAAGCCAATCATCAGACCTTGGGAAGAAATCATAAACAACAAGCACATAACATGTATCGGATATGAAAATGAAGTGACCTTTCATATTCTTGATTATAGCAAGTCATGTTAAGTTTTGAGCTATTATTAGCTTTCTTTTCAATTTACTAGATAACAATAGCATAGGTAGGATCACTGAGAGAAACACAATCACAAGATACACATCATTTATCCTGGGAAACCCTCATGGGGGAG